>JASSUY010010673.1:0-25093 GCA_032466535.1 Forpus xanthops
TACTTTTTAAATGGTGACTCCATCTATTAAATTAGAATCACTGCTGATGCAATGACTAATTTAAAAGGCAGTAACACAATTATAAAAGAAAGATTATTATCCAACCTTTTTGCAAAAGTTAAAAATAAAATGGTAAAAGAAAAAAAATTATCCTGATTTATTTTGTGTGGTGTCGTGGTTTGAGGCCCCTGCTATGTTGGAAATCTGCCTGGTTTTCAGTAACAAAGTTTGCCAATGAGAGCTTTTGAACATTAATATACTCTTGTAAAATAAATCTTGGCATTAGGCTTTTCCTGCAGAAATAATATAGGGTTACTGAAATTAAAATGTAAATACTTGAACCTGTTTTAAATTTCTCACAGAAATAATCAGCCCTTTTAAACCACATTTAACTATTCAACAGCCTCATCTCAAGAGAATTAATACTGCACAGTATGTTAACTGATTGGGGCAGGTACGTCAGAACCTCAGCTCGAGAAAAACATTTTCAATCTTAAAAATAATTTTATTTTTCATTTCAGTGACATCTCACAGACTAAATTTATCCCTAACCTCATAAAAAGCACCTTGTGCCCAGGAGCAGCATAAATGCTGAATAAGGACTTAAAAAGCATAGGAAGAAGAAGCTGTAGTTTGCCTATTTGTTTCGTAATACCTGCTACCATATTACAGAGCATCCAGCTCCCTTCTTCACTCCGTATAAGACTGAATCTTCCAGTTGAAAATTCAAAACTAGATGAAAGCAGAGGAGGATGTCACATCATTCTGAAGACAGAGGGGAGAAATTCTTTAGCAGAAATAGTGCTTCAGTCATTTTACTTTCAAAATTAAGCATTTCTTAGGCTCACAAGATTATGCAACGCACATAGGCATATTGCTCTTCATTTCTTGTTCTCCTTACAGTTATAATTAGACTTGTAAACATTAATTTATGCATAATTTTTGCAACCAGACTCTGATGGAAATACTATAAATAGACTGACTTGGATGGCATAAAGGTTTTTGGTGCATACAGCCTTTGCATTTCCATTGCTGTTCAGTTCAGTAAGACCTGGCCATCTACTCGTTCTCTTTCTCCTGGAGTTGCTGGGGTTTTATTCCCTATTATTTTCTCTAACATTGCCATATGAAAATGTTGTGTGAACGTGCTAAACTTCTAGAGAAAAGCAGTAAAAGCAACTGTCACCAGAAATCCTTGGCTAACACAAAGCTCAGGACTGACTGCATTGTGCAAAGCTCTATCAGCAAGGGAGCAAATGCTGAAAACCCTGATCGATAATCTATCTTTTGAATTATTCAAAGTATATCACTTACACTTCTTGGAAGATATTATTTTTTGTAACTTTTAACTGCTCATCTTTCTGCAGTGCCAGATTTCACTCACTTGAAGCAATTTGTACATGCCCTTGACGAAGACATGCCCGCAAATTTCTATCAATCAGGTTTAAATGTAGCTTGGTAGACCGTTTACAGTGTTTCTCTTACTTATTCTCAGTTTACATAGGATTTGCAAACTCTGAATTTGGTCTTGAATTTTCATTTCATATGACTTTAGAATGCAGCTGAAAGCAGAAGTTTTCCTTCATTTTAAGTCACAATAAAAGAAGAATTTGGATTTTTTTAAGCATGTTTTTATTTACATGTTTCCAGAAAATATTCTTATTTGTCATTTTCCCAAATAATTGGCCTCGGTTTGCTTCAAACAAAAGGCCTGGTGGTTTACTGGGAAACCAGTGGTGTGCTTGTTTAAAATTCAGTCTGAACTTGCTTGAGATCCGGTTCCAATTCCTTTTGAAAACTTCTTTGGGCCTCTCAAGTTTTCAAACTGTAACCACTCTTTCAGGGCACAGGCCAGGTTTTTCATGCTAAATGTGGGGGTTGTACCTGTGTTTAAAATTGAAACAAGTTCTTCTATTTAGGTAGACAAAACATTAGAGTCTCTCTGGGTCCAGATATAGAATGATTCAATATAGACCTAGCACTTAGAGCACCATCCTTATAGACAGCCCTGTACACAATTTCAAATGCAGTGGAATTGCTTAAAATTAGAGCACATTTGCAGATTATAAAACATGACAATGTGATTTATCCCATTGCAATGAAGTTTATGGTTGGCAATTCAAGCCTAACTTCAGACGGGCTGGCAAAGCAACAGGCACTGTTATCCCAGCAGGCACACCACACTGCCCCATGCTACCAAACAGCTTGGGATATCCAGAGAGGTGGAGCTACAGCTTGGATCATTGCAGGCCCATTCACTGCACTCTTGCACTGTACTGATGCAGCCACAGCTCCCACCCTAGTGTAAATACCATGCGGGTTCACTGGATTTCTATTAAGTATAGGGATTTTCATTTTCCTCAAGCTGCAGACCAAAGCAGGAGAGATGTTCATGGAATAATAGAATGGTTTGGGTTGGAAAGGACATTAAAGCTCATCCAGTTCCAATCCCCTGCCATGGGAAGAGACACCTTCCACTAGATCAAGTCACTTCAAGCCCCATCCAACCTGGCCTTGAACACTTCCAGGGATGGGGCAGCCGCAGCTTCTCTGGGCAACCTGTACCAGGGCCTCACTACCCTCACTTCTTCCTAATACCCAATCCAAATCTTCCCTCTATCAGTTTAAAGCAAACACCCCTTGTCTTGTCCCTACAGGCCCTCGTCAAAAGCCCCTCTCCAGATTTCCAGGTGGCCCCTTCAGGTACTGGAAGCTGCTCTAAGGTCTCTCCAGAGCCTTCTCTTCTCCAGGCTGCACAAGCCCAACTCTCTCAGCCTATCTCCAGAGAAGAGGTGCTCCAGCCCTTGGATCATTGAGGCCTCGTCAGGACTCACTCCAACAGCTCCACATCCCTCTTGTTTTGGGGGCATCATAGTTGGACACAGGACTGCAGTGAGGATCTCACCAGAGTGGAGTAGAAGGAGGGAATCCCTTCCCCTGACGTGAGTGTTCTTGTAGTCATCACTTAGAAAAATAATATGGACAGGATTTCACAGTTTTAGCTACTTTGATTCAGTAAAGGAAGTACTCAGGGTGAGTAATGGCATCCTTAATCAGCCTAGCCCTTGCACACACTTCAAAACACCTAAAAGTTAAATAGGTGCTGAAGTAAGACCTTTGTAAAGTTAGCAGCCAAACAAGAAATGCAATGTAGCTGTGTCGACATAACTGAGTATTCCAGCAAGGCCTGTGAAACATAAAACAGGTTTGGAAATCCAGTATCTTCACAACAAATGGGCTATGCAGCATATTAGTAAATTTAAGCCTTTGGATTTTGTGGTAGTTACATCAGTTGTTTCAACAATATTAAAATGCTTTCCAGTATAGAAAGAATTTGTTAGTCACTTCCCATCTAAAGACATAAATAGGTGAAGATAAATATGAATCAGAAAATTTATTTCATGTTTTATTTGAATTTATATCACATCCACAAAAATAGAGACATTCTTTAGAACCATTTTGTGATACATAGTCTCTGAGCTGAGGTTTACAGTGGCAATAGTGAAATATCTAACTTGGATTTGTTTCCACACGTATATATTGAAGATGATGTTGTGAGAAGCAAGCAGGAATTATGCAATGTACTGCAGAGAGGAAGATGAAAATGTAACTGAACATTTTAATGTCTGGGTGGCTCACCAGCCTACATACAGTTTCTCAGGATGTTTTCAGAGTTAGTTGCTCTATTTTTGTGTAGAAAATATAAGTTTGAGAGCGCTCATGCCAACACGTTTAACATTGTGATTTGCATGTAACTATATAAATATAATATACTTTCCAATCTAGAGCTTTATACATATGAAAAATTATGGTACAATAAAAATATACACATGGTGCTACCAGTTCAGCAGCTGCTCACTCAAAGGATACATCTAAAAATATGATTGCTCAGCTTCTGAAATATAAAAGAGCAATCAGAAATGCTTTTTGTTTAAATAGTAGTTTACATAAACATTCATCTCTTCATTTTCTCCATTTGCTTAGGTCTGGTAAAAAAAAACAAAAAAAAAAAGAAAACAAAAACCTCCCTTTGGCTGGTTGGATCTGTCCTTGGCAAGAACTGTAGTTTTGAAAAACCCTTTGTCTTCAGCAAAGATTAATATGTTTGTAAAACAGAGTAAATGTTGGCTGGCTTCTATACCAACTTTGTGCTATTGTAATGCTGAATGACAAATACTTAATCTGAAAAGTCCTGCAGAATGGGAATACAAACTTGCACAATTTCTATGTGCTGAACGACGTGACAGTGGAAGACTGACATACTGTACTCAGCGTAAATCACCCTCTAGATTTGTGCAGTATGCTTCTAAATAAAGCTTTATCTTTCAAAACTTTTAAAAGCAGGTTTAGCTGCTGCTCTGTAACCAAGTGGTGACACCTGTCTATCACAAGTTCATTTTTTCTCCCTACCAGTCTGGTGAGAGGTCTGGTAGAAAGTAGCTTTATGAAGATATTACAATTAGTTGCTATAAGATGTATGTTCCTGAGATAAGGTACAACAGTATTGTCAATTTTTCATGGTACCAATGATTTCTGATTTCACCCAGGGTGTGTGTGGGGGTGGTGGGGTGTGAAAAGGATGAAGCAAAGGGCTGCAAATAACCATGGAGTGGGGGGAAGGAACAGCGCTTAAAGCAGAGAGAAGGTGCTCTCCTTGTCTGGTGTCCTGCTTCTTTTCATATGCACTGCAAAATGATGGTAAAGGAAGTGGAATGTAGCTAATCAATCTAAAAAAAAGGAAATTCTTGAGTTGCACAAAAGCAAGCAAGGTGAGCACAGTCCATTCAGAAAAAAAAAATGAGAGAGCTAGACTGAGAGAAGAAATGCTTTGAAGTACAGAGGCTTATTATTTGATTTGTAAATAAGATGAACCTCTCTCCACCCAGGTTATGAAAAGTAAAAATTGTCGTGTATGGGTAATTGATGATGACAGCTCTGGCAAACACAGTGTAGGAGGTGGTGTTATTGTTTGACATGCCCTACATGCGTAGATAACAAGTTAGGCTCTCATGTTTGCCTATAAATTGTTTCTAAGCACATTTGATGCCCTTTATATTGATAATTCTGTTGTCTCTTGGTTTCATCTCTTTCCTTTTAAGACAAACAAAAAACGGAATATCCTACAACCTCCAGCTGCACCTTTCTGTATTTCAAGCTAATATGGATTCAAATAAAGAGGATACCTGTGGAAATGGATATTGGATAGCCCTGATATTCTTAATAGTTCTTTTTTGTCGCTTTTTTTTTTTTTTTTTTGTCCTGGGCTTCTCATTCTCAGCCTCTGTTCTCTTTTCTAAGTACCCCATTCCTGAAAAAATGGGTTGGAATTGATCTTGATTTCACCCCTGTTAACATCTTCAAGAAAATTCTGTTTCTCAACTCCCACATCTCATGTCCTCAGTGACCTAGTGAAGTGCTGCCTCCTCTAGTTTTCATTTCCCCATGTTCTACATGTGCTTGGTACCAGCAGGAAGCATTTGTGACTTGGAGAAAAAAAAAAGCTGCCAGTGAACATTCAGTCTCCACATAGGACTGCTAGAGATGAGCCCAAAATATACTGACCCAGATCTGAATGTCCGCAGAATCTCAATGTCTTTATGTTGGTGCATTTTCCCCAAACTAAGAATCCCAAGCACAGTTGACAAATACAAATACAATATACAGTTAGACTTGAGAAAAATAGAGGGAACTAATATTTTTCATGCAATAGAACTATGCATTTAGCAAAGGTTTTTTGAAACTATCTGTCCAAGTGAAACCTGACCTGCCAGGAGGACCATATGACGTGAAGGAACTGGGGAGGCTCTCTCTCACGCCATGGGATTAATATGGGTTCTGTTTGCCCACCTCCTCACTGTTTCATAAACTAGCTGAAGAGGAACCCATCATCTGATTCCACGAAAGCAACTAGAAGCCAGCAAAACACTCAGAAATCAGAAGAGAGGAACAAGTAATATCAGCCAATGGAAGCTATATACCAGCTGACTATGGAAGAAGACTACTTGGCTCAGAGATGCTGTACTGTTTCCTCTACTTACAGTTGCTTTCCAAAGTAGGTTATCATACTCCCTAAATGCCCTAGTATTTAGCTCCTTCCCTTTCTTTGTATGAGTCGTAAATCAACTTATTCCTCTTTTATTAAAAAAAAAAAAAAAAAAAGAAAAAGAAAAACTTCACAAGAAGGGAAAAATAATCATAGTTCTATAATGTTAACTTATATCACAGAAAACTGTGTACATTTTTTCCCCATACAGGACATACTTCAAATAAAATAATTTTAACACCAATAATGATAATGTTCCTTCTTCCCGACAGAAGTAGAATTGTTTTTTTCACCCTAGTTTGGTACATAAATATAAGAAAATAGTCTTTGAATATTTACATCCAGGTGTTTTAAATGTTATTTCTTAACATATTTAATTCTCATTTTCTCTCCAGCCACGGGCATTCTTTCCAAATTTATACACTAATCTCCGACCATCCACACGCTCCAGGATTTCTCTTTTATAATAGTATCTGTTGAAATAAAAATATAAAGAAAGATTCAGCATTACATTCACCTATGGTCCTAAGAGGACACTGGCAACTAGGTAATCCCTTAGCTGGCTGAAAAGTCTTTATTTTCTATTGATACATATAATACATGAGATTATTATAACAGAAAGACAGAAGAAAAATTGAAATTTTCTTTTTACTTTATATTAGCTATCTTCTGAGTTGGAATTTCACTATGTTTCAGGTCATAGCATATAGCTATATTTATTGCACATTCTTATGAGATTTCATGGTTTTTTTTTCCAGATAAGTCAGGATCTGAAATCCAACCAGGAGAGAATGTCAGCTTCCACTTAAAAATACAATTTGAACTTTTATAGAGTGTGGAAAAATGCTCAAAATGTTAAAGCAGAGAGCAAACAAAATCCTCACACAGATTTTGTAAAACTTTTTTAAGGTAATGGAGGGTGGTATGTCTAGTTTCTCAGCACTGATGAAAATAACAAGATCTCCAGCAATTACTAGGCCATTTAAGCCTTCCCACTTTAGCAGCAAGTGAAATTTCAGCTTGCCACATCCATGTTTCCTTCCTACACTGGTTGTTTGTGTGGGCAGCAACAGGATATATGTTATATACATAGCACATATGTATGTTATATAGATTATAGCATACAGAAACATGAGAGAAAACACATAAGAGAACATAATGTTACAATCTCAAAATTATTGGGAAACAGTTGTCAAAGAAAGCAATTGGTGCTGTTGAAAATTCATTTTTTAAAGTAAGTCAATGATATACTCCATTCAGGTTGCATCTTTACATGCCCTAGTCTTCTGTAGTAACACATCTGCTCACCTCATAGCCCGGCTGAGTTTCTCATAAGTCATGCTGCTGTTGTTTTTCTTCTTTCCCCAGAGCTGAGCCACAGCTTCAGATTTTAAAAATCTAAAGACACCTTCTGACCGATCTTCCCACTTGATTAATCCTGGGTTTTTCTCAGGATTGAGAAGAATATCTCGAATAAATTCCCAAAGGTGAGTTCCTCGAGGGTCTGAAAGAGGAAAGGGGGAAAGAGGAAGGAGTATTTAAAGAAGCATTCGGCATAGGCTTGCCATTTTTATGTAATGTTCTTTACAGTGTGTAACCTACAGATGGTCACTGCTTGGCAGGGACAGGCCATAGTTTTGGAGCGCAGGACCCCTACCTCAGAGATAGATAGCCAAAAAACACCGACAGTCTTTACACTGAGGTTGGAGGTAAGTATCAGCCTTCGGCAGTCTGAGCCCCGTGGTGGTAGACAGGAGCCCCAGCAACCAGGAGAAGCAGCATCCAAACCACTCCCTGCTTCCTTCTGCCTTTGGCATTGTTTCTGCACTGGAGATAACATGTTCAAGTCTCCCCCTTATCTCATTTGCCAATTTTTCCTGATACTCTTTTACAGCATGTCATATAACCTGAAATTATTGTGTGGCATGTGAAAGAGCCAAGATAAGCTTTTAGAAGACAGACAGAAGGCAAAAGAGGTGAAATGCTCTTCGACATCAATGAGTATTAATCCGATATCAGTGAGTATTGGTCCCACATCTCTTAGATAGGCTTAAAGAAGTAAGAAGGTGTAGAATAGATAGAGGGATAGTGACAAAACTCTCCAGCCAATATTGCAGTGAAAAAGGTCTCAAAAAGTTTGACCATCATATTAGAAAAGGCAAAACCAGACCTCTAACTTCAGCAAGTAGACCTCCCAGTTTAAGTGCAAATTTCTCCCACAGTTTCTGTAAAGATGGCACCAGAAAGCCCAGGTCAAAAAGAAAAATATTAGATAAATCAAACAAGTCAGATGTAGTAGTTTATGAACGAAGAATTACAAACATAGTGATGAGCAGAAAGATAGCAGTTGTTTGGTCTGACTTCAAAAGCATGCAAGGCTATTTAGACCAAATTAAGAAGGAAACAAGCTAGTCAAAGATGTGAAGGTAAATAGAAAATAATATACAGTGCAACATCCATTAAATCCTTATGTTTCTTTGTTAAAATTGTTTTATAGAACCAACAACTTGTGGTGGACCTACTCTGTCTGGACATGTGTGACACAATCAATAGATCATGATACAGAGCAGTAATGATGAAACCGAAAATTGTTAGGCCATCATGGCAAGGTGACCTTTTCCATATGACAAGGCTGTGATTGAGTTCTTGGAATCATAGACTATCTCAACTTGGAAGGGACTCATAAAGATTATAGAGTCCAACTTCCCACTCCACACAGGACTACCTAAACTATATGACTAAGGGCTTAATCCAAACAACCCTTGAACTCTGAGAGGCTTGGTGCTATGACTACTTCCTTGGGGAGATTGTTTCAGTGACTGTCCACCCTCTCAGTGAAGAAACTTTTCCTAATGTCCAGTCTGAACTTCCACTGATGCAGCTTCATTCTATTTCCTTGTGTCTTACCACTGGTCAGCAGAGAGAAATCAGCACCTACCCTTCCACTGCCCTCCCTGACAAAGCTGTAGACTACAATGAGGTCACCTCTTGGCCTTCTCTTCTCTAAGCTGCACAAACCAAGTTAGTACAGATCTCCACAGGTCTGTCTTCAAACAAGTCCTACCTAATCCTTTCATTAGTAACCTTGACATACAAACACAAACACACACAAAAAAATGTAAGATATCTGTCTGCGGAGAAAAAATTTGGGAGTCCTAGCTGGGCAAAGTCACAGAGCAGGGTAAGAAGAGGAGTCAGGGAGAGACAGATAATCTGGAGCCCAAACTGAAACAGGATGAAATCAATTAGTACAAAATGCAGCAAAGGTCCAATATTAACATCTTGTGACACAGATAAATGATGCAGGATGCAAAAGACATACACAAGACATTTTCAGCATTAAAATCTCAGCAAAGTACATCATCGAACCATGTCCAGAAATCACAGCTATGGCACCATGTCTTCAGAATCAAGTTGAATCAAAACTAGCAAATGAGGGGAGTGGAATGACTGTCAGATCAGAGGGGAAGAAAGCAGCAGGATTGAGGTGCAGGTGCTTGCTTGTTATGATATGCATGAGAGGTTCTGCAAGATGATTCTAAGCAGGGTCTCCGGGACATGCTGCTCCCAGCAGGAACAGAAACGAGCATGGTAATGTGCGCACAGAATTTCCTGATTTAATCCTGCGTCTCCTTCATCATTTTGTTACTCCAGCCCACCAGCCCAGCTCAACATAGGAAAGAGGCAACTGGTTTCTGGTTGCTTCCCCATAAGCCCTTACTGATAAAAATTATAAAAGCATAACAATACTGATGCAAAAATCATGATAAGCAAACAGTACTAGAAACAGTCAGATCATTGGACAATTCAATTACACTAATAATCCAACCACTTTTGCTTTTGAAATGCACCTTTTTCCCTCTTGAAGAGGATTTGCTTTCAGTGTGTTTCTTTTCTTTCAGACAATCAACCAATTTAAACACAGATGTCAACTTACTGTGCTTCTTGGTGTGGGACTTCGGTATATGATCTTGCGATTTTTTCACATCTGAAGACTCTGCAGAGAAGGAAAATGAAACCTATTTGTAAGTTTGATTAAAGGCTTTCTGCAGGTTGAAAGAAATATAACCACAAAAAAAGAACAAATATCTCTTTTAAAGATAATCACTTTTCAGAAGGTAATCTAAGTGAAAAAGAAGGGGGAGAGTTTTGTTTTCTGTACTATATGTTAATCAGCACACTTCATAAAGAGATCATTGATGAATGAAGAATGAATCCAGAGGTGAACGTTTGGCTTTTGAAACATAAATTTGATTAACAAATATCTCGCTTTATGTTACGTGTGTGAGAGAGAAAAATAAGATGATCACGTCCATAAAAGGAATCCTAAATTGTCCCATTATGTCTTAGGCTTTGCAGAAGCATGTATCTTTGGGGGCTTATTTGTTTCTGAAGTGGTGATCTAATGCAAAATGTATGTGCTGGTACCAATGCACAGAACACCTACCTGACTAAAACGTAATGAACTGGCAAAGCATTGTTGTTTAGGAGTGGAGGCAGGATGGGGGAACAGGGCTGCACTGGTGGGAGTTTTTGGCAGCAGGACATGTATATATTGTTCCATGGCTTGGAGCCATAGGAACAAGCCATTTCTCATAGATCGTACTTTATCACCTGCAGCCAGACAGAGGAGGAGTAGGGTTTCTGGCACAAGCACTTCTGCAGAAATGAAGGGGAAAAAAAGTTCCACCTGCTCATGACTGTAACCTACCTCGCAGTCTGCACGTTCAACCCTCCTGCCCTCAAACCACCACAGCCTGGCTCTGCTCTTGTCATTAATGCATAGCTTTCATCTGATTGCTCCAAGTCTCGCAAAATCTGTGGGATAGTCCTGAAAGGGAGCCCGTTCTGTGTTTGCTTTTCAGCATACTTTGTGCCTGAATTCTGTGAAGTGAAGCTTAAGGTCCCACGCATGTTTTCCCAGCTTCTATGAATGCATGATTATCATACTTTTCATGGAAACTGGGGATTTGCATGGGAAAATGACTCACAGGAAGCATTCATTTGCATAGAAACTTGTCGGATTTGCAAAAGCAACTGCAAAGACTGCATGTGAAAAGGTAGAAGCAAAGCCATTCACGCACTCACTTTATTCATACATAACTGGAAACATAAACTGAACAGGTCAGTGAGGATAAGCCTAATCTCCACTATTCTGAGCCTGACATAATTATTGCCCTTGACCCCCAAGCAGCAAACACACTCTGAGTCATTTTGCCTTCCCACTCTCAAAGAGCAGGGAATAGCCTGAACCTCACTCAGCTTGGAGGGGGAAAGCAAAATGGGGCTTATTTTATTGCCTTTCCTCAGATTATAATTCCCCTGATGTTATCAAAATCTGTGGAACCCCCAAGCAGGACCAGTCCTTTATTTGCCCTCCTATATAAATTTTAAAATCCCATAGTTTGCTTGCAAATGCTTGTTATGCTCCACTTAGCCGGTGATTTATTCTTGGAAGTTCAGTTGCCTTCTGCCTAGTTGGTGATTTATTCTGGATTTCAGCTGCGTAAATAGCCTTGCACTCTGCCTCCGCTCCTAAGTGGAGGCCAGTTTCAAACATGCCTTGTTAGGAGGCTGGGGCCTGGCAGATGAAAAGAGTTACGATGCAGTTTCAACAAAGCTGTCTTGCAAAACTTTTGACAAAAGGTTGCACAGTATTTGCATATGATTCAGGAATGAGCCATTTTTTTTACGGGATATACAAATTCAGTTTTTACAGGAGGCTGTGCCCTTGGCGTGCCACCCTAGCTCTAGGCTTAAGCAGTCAGCAGGTAAACACACGGTGCTAAGATCTTGACAGGTCCTCAGTCCTGTCGGAGAGCTCCAAAATCCTCGTAACCATCTTGTGAGAGTGGGTGGAGGTGGCAGGGAAAGCAAACAGAGTGCTTAAGGTATTTTAAGTCTTGGTGGTTTTCTTCTTCTGGTCAGGTTTTCTCTTATTTTTATTTATTTTCAAACTTGTGGCTGAGTGCACTGGTTTAAACTGTATGTCACTTGGCAAGTCTGGCTGCTGCTGGGAGGCCAGGGGATGCAGCAAACAGGCAGGCACAGAGGCTGTGCTGCAGCGGTATAGGTCTGCCATCAACACAGGGATAGCACAGAGGCTGTAACTACTGCAGTGTACTTGCCCTTCTCATCCTCCCATGATTCTCACTGCTTTCTTTCTCAGATCTGTTCACTCAACCTTCTAAGAAGGATCTACCTTCCGTTGGGCACTGTGGCAGACAGGTTTGTTCTTTCTCTTGCCTTTTGACAGGCAGATTGTATCTCTGCCTCGTGGAAGCACAGTGTATGGGTGAAGGGGCATGGGATGCCTGCCCTGCTCTCCACTGAGACAACACCTGCAGGAATCTCCTGTGCTGGTGCAGTTGGGCAGAGGGCTTCATGCCAGCCCTGTGGCTCCCCAAACCCAGCCCCTAACCTAGCAATCTAATAAGCATGAACCACTCACTCACTAGGGAAACACAGCCACTTCTGGGGAGGAACAGGGCACTCATTTACCCATACTCAGCTACACCACAGAAAAGTGTGGTGGAGCTGGAACGTCCTGCCTCTCTGACACTAACACCTTCCACTTTGACTCAGTCACTTTAAAAGACAAGTGGAGATTGCAGGTTATTCGATCTTCCTTTGACAGATAGAAGGGAGAAGCATTTGTTTAAAGCAAGCTATTGCACAAATTATAGCCAAATGATCTATCAGAATCAGTATTGATAGAATCACAGAATGGTTTGGTTTGGAAGGGACCTTAAAACTAATCCAGTTCTAATCCCCTGCTGTGGGCAGGGACAGCTTCCACTAGACCAGCTGCTCAAAGCCCAGTCCAGCCTGGCCCTGAACACTGCCAGGGATGGGGCATTGCTTAACTCAAAATTACTGGAGGCTCAGATTCAATTCTACAACAGAAGACCACACAGACTATTATATGTCAGTAGCTCTGTGACAAGCTACAAAACAATTAACAATATAATTACAAGTTCCTTACCAGGAGGCTGGTGACTAGGTGTCGTCATAGAAATCTGAGAACGACAGAATGTTTTACTGTCCAGTAGCTCTGGGAATTAAAGAGAAGACATTTAAAGCAATAGCTTCAGACAACAATAAAACCATCTCAGAAATACATGAGGTATTGTGATCTTAGTTACCTACTGTGCTACCATAGCCACTGTCATACAGGTAATTCTCTTCTTTCCAGGACACCATTAACGATGGATCTGAAGGTAAAGGACCAAAAGAAAAATCACTAGAAGAACTTTTTTATAGCACAGAGGTGGATATTAAGCGCTGAGAAAATAATAAATGTTCAAAAACAAAAGCTGTGAAGGGAAGAAAGAAGTGAAGGGACTATGCAAGAAATTATTTCCTTTCACTCAAATTATGGATGGGTTTTTGCATATTCAGGTAAATTTACTTACAGAAAGCACTGACTTTTTGAAATAATGTAGTAGGCTCTTCCTTTTAATTAGAGAATCATAGAATGATTTGGGTTGGTTAAGGTCATCTAGTTCCAACCCCCTTGCCATGTCATTTATGCCTGCCCTTGAAGGGGGTGTCTTATGCCAAATCAACTCTAATTCTACCCAACTCAGCCCCTGGTGATTATGACAGTGCTTTGATCCCCTAGAGATGAAAGTGCTCTCAAATGTCTAGTAAACAGAAGGATGCTTGACATGAGTATTTATTTCTATAATGGTAGAATTCAAAAGTCCCCTCTGAAACAGAGCTTCATGTGTAAGCATACAGTGAGAAACATCAAAGCCCAATCCTAGATGAAGGGCCATTCTACTCCAGGCATGTCATGTCCCCATCCTTAACCTAAAAACTACCTTCATGATAAAAAAAGAATATTTTTTAGCAGCCTTCTAGTCAGATGGATCAATGTAAGCAGAACTGAAGTACTGTCTTCGTGATCCCTACATTAGCCAGGAAATTATTCTCTTTGCAGTGCATTTTTGAGATAGGAAGCCTTAAAAATCTCTTTTTCATTTGAATCCAGGTCAGAAAGGATGAGAAAGAAGGTTCAAATCTAGGTTTTACTTAATTTTTTTCATGTCCATACAAACAAAATTAAAGAAAAAACAAAAATGAGTTATAGCTAAATCATCATGTTTGGCTGAGTTAACTCTTATGACATAGGAATTTAGCAGGCATGCGAAGTAATAGCTGCATGTTTGGGCACCCAGGGCTTGCGTTCCTATAATAGCACACACCCTTTGCTTGCTTTGACACCTGATCTGCCTAATGTTGCCTCTGAAGACAGGCCTAACCTAGCCAAACACAGGGAGACAATTTGTGGTCCCATTTGTCCGTTTTCAGTACCCAAGTCTTTGCAACTGCTACAGCCTACTTGAATGAGACCACCTTCCCCTCTAAACCCCCATCCCTATCCCTGCTGCTCCACAAAGAGTCCCTTAACCAGCAGCCCCAATCCTCCCCATGCAGGAACTAAACCCACTCCCACTGCCCATGACTGGCATTGCCAGAGCCCCACCATGCCACTCCTGATCAGCGCAGGTTGAAGAACCATCCTTTAGTGCTGGGCTCTGACCTTTCTGGGATGTGCGCTGCACTGTGTATTTCTACTGGGAGGAGGAAATAATATAATACCAAGATCTTGTAAGTCAAGACTTAAGATTACTTTAGTTTTCTATATGACAAGCATCAAGGGTGGTGCAGGCACATCACTCTTACTACATGGGCACAGGCAACAAGTGGATTGCAGATTGCAGTGCTTGTCCACTGCAGGGGGAAGACTAATAGTGTCCTGTGCAGGAAGGCTCAGCTCCTCTGCATTAGATGAATGCATACACCCGCAAGACTTGTCACAGACATTGCACACTACAAATCTGCATTCTTTCTGATGGCAGGTGCTAAAATGTGGCTCATGAACGCACCCACATATAAAGACACTGATACTATTGGGGTAAAGAATGCCTGAATATGGACAGAAGTGCAAATGAACCAGGAAAATAATTGTGCCTGAAGATGAGGACTGAACCAAGCTGAAGTTCCTTTTCTTGGTGAAACAAAGTCATGGGAGGAAAGGGATTTAGCTATGAACCCAGTAGGGGAAAAAAGACTGTAACAGGAAAAAAGAAGTTTTGGTCAAAGCAAAATGCTGCCTAGGTTTCAGTCTCATTGAAATGTGAAGAAATTAAAATAACCTTTTTTTTCTCTCAAAGTTGCTTTGTTTGGAAATTTCCTCATGTTTCAAACATTGGCATCACTTCACAACAAAATATTTTTATTTCCTTTTTTTTTTTATAAACTGAGAATACCATGAAAAGTTGCTCTGAAATCTGCTGAATGAAGCTTAGAATGAAGTCCTCTCTCCAAAGGTGCACTTGCTGAGCACTGCAAACTATTCCAACTCTGAACATCAGTACAGACTGCTGATACTGCAGACGTCTTCCAGAAGTGGCCATATGCAAACTAAGATACAGTGGTACTACCCAAAGCTTCAAAAAGTAGACACTGACTAATATTTGTGTTACTTCTTTTATTCCGCATGATACACCTTCCATTTTATTTCACACCATTTTGATATGTCTCTCTTGTAGTGGAGAGTTTCCCATTTTTCTCACTATCAAAAGACAAGTTACCCGTTACTTACCTGTTTGCTCTGTCTTCACAATAACATTATGAGGTTGGTACATGTCACTTCCACACTGGCCTGCAAGGAAGCATATGGCAGACAGGCAATATGACAAAGAGCACAGAAGGATCAAAAGTATTAGTGCCAAGCAGCAAGTGCTACAGCTGATCCAGAGAGCTAATTCTGGAGTGGGAAGCATCCGTTTCCCCTGATCCTTCAGACTTCTGCCTTCTCTCATATTAAGTAATTTACCAATATAGTGAATGAGTTATAAGCAGTATATCAAACATAGAAAATGAGAACTCCCAGGTAGGTGCCTGGGAAACGTAAACACCTTCAGAATATCCCAGAATTCAGATCACCATCCGTGCACCTCTGCCTACTATCTATTTACCATTCCATTTTAGGTGCTGAAGGTTGCTGTAAAGCAGTTGCCCTGCTGTTCCAGCTGCCTGAGTGAATTCTTGCAGGCTCATACTGCACAGATGTTCCCCGTTGATATCAAACTCCTGGAAAGGTATGCAGTTGGCATCCAGTTGGTTGGTATCAAGGAGATGCTGCAGCCATTCCCAGACTTGAAACTTAGTCCAGTACTGTGGGTGTATTTCATGCCACTGTGTCCCATAGAAGCTGTTGGACACTGGAAAATAAACCAAGTATTTACTGTCTCTGTTAACACCATGGGATTATGTCAACTACAAGAAAGGCCTCTAGCTATATTATATGCCCTGGAAGTCCACGGATCTGTATTGTTTTCTCAGTCCTTAACTCTAGCTCAGTAGCTATTGCTGGAGAAAGCACTGGGTTGTTTGGGCTTGGGTTGTAGGGTTTTCTTTGACTGTTTTCTTATTAAAACCTGAGAATTGTTATATTATACCTCTTAGCAGATTATGTAGGGATTTATCTATTAATGTTGGCTGAATACACTGAAATTAATGGAAGAAATATTACAGAAATACTGTTGAAAAGACATATTGATCCTTAAGGGAGAAAATCATTTTAGTGTATCAGAAAATTGATGCAAAAGCCTTGCAAAGTTCTCATAATGTGATGTGGAAATTTTCTTTGGATAAGGACTAGATATGAATTGTGGGATTCAACCAAGGAAGGGTAAAAGCCAAGGCACTCACATACTGCTTGCCAATAAAAGCCGACCAGTATGGCTGGCAGCTTTATGATAGAGCTCACATTCTGATGAATGCAGGTTATCTCTGTCGTCAGGTAAGGTGATTGCTGAGTGCAGTTGTAAAAGTAATTTTTAGTTACAGAGGCTGTGTAATGTTCTTGTTAGGATGCTTGAATCTTCTCTTGGCAATCTATGAAGCTGCTCTCAGTTACTTGTATGTCACTGCATGACAGTAATATATGTGTGCAAATGAAAGAAATTGTATGTGGGGGATATGACAATTATATAAGAACAAAGACAGGATTGCTTTAGTCTGCCTTCACAGAAGTTCAGCGCAATTTATTGCTTGGGAAAGGAGGACAACATAGTATGCCAGGCAGAGACAGTAGCATGATAAAATGTTCACAAGTGCATGAAGGTTTAATGATGCGGGAAAGGGAGACTGAAGAGGTGGTTGAGATATTTACAGGAGGAGGAAAGACTGCCATGGCCTAGCTCTACAGTAGCTCCACTCCAGGATATGGCATTAGTCTGTTCTCTGCAAGAAAAGACTACATACACAGCTGTGAGGAACGATGGTAACAGTGGATATTGCTAGAGGACCAGAAGCAACAGAGTTGGCATATTTTAGGAAACCACCTCCCATCAGGTCCCAATAGACCTCATGTCTCTTCAGTTGAGATACAGGTTGCAGTGTTAGTTTCCAGTTAAACACAAAGAAAAAAAAAGCCCCAAAGTTAATTAGGTTTGTTTATCATTATTTGCCAAGAAGGTCTGTGTCAGTAACTTAGGGAGTTTGTAGGAGTGTTTCTCATCCTCCTGTTGAAGGATTTGGGGAATGAGTGTGGAAATGATTGAGTGCAGTATGTCAGAGAATAAAGATTTGATGGAGCCATCAAGTATGCCCTGAAAAGGATGCTGATATTTATTTCTATCACTTCAGAAGGGTAAAGGAACTCCGGAGGCCACTACACTCCTCATGTAAAGGAGAGCCTTTAAGTGAAAGGGTTGCGAGATGGAAGTGGTGAATGATTGCAGAGGCTGGTCTGAGCTTTTTGCTTCTTGTCCCTCTAAAACACAAGTGAATCCTAAGAATTTTCACACTAGAAACCTGAAAATAGACCCTCCACATAACCCTTCATGAAGCCACGTGCAAAGGGACATTCTGCCAGGACTTCTTTTCCCCACTAATATGTTAGAGACAGGTCGGCGCATTTATTAAGTGCATGCTTATGTACTCCTGTGTATTTAGAAATTACACATAAAAAAGAACAGGAGTTTCATTCAGTAGGAACTTTTACTGTAAGTTTTGTTGCAGCATTCTTTGTCTTAGAAGGACAACTGCAGTATGTTTGTCTGCTTAGATTTTAGCATTCTTTGTCTTAGAAGGACAACTGCAGTATGTTTGTCTGCTTAGATTTTAAGCCTACCTGTCTACTGAGTGATTAAAAAAAAATTATTATTATATTAAACACTCCATATATAGATATATGTCTATTGCTATATTTTTATACTAAGGAAGAGAATATATATGAACACATTTTTATACATATAGCCATATAATCAGAAAACACTAAGAAAAAAAAAAAGTTCTCAGATCACAAGCTATCTAGTGCTCTAATGCCAGTCTAATTAGAAAGCTATCTTGTCATTTGAGCTGAAAAAGCAAATACAGTAAAGGAGTAAGAGGGCTATTCCGGTGGAAAGCCAGAGGGGTGATTAGCACTGAAAATTAATGTTGGTTCAGAGAAGGTGTGAGGAGTAAAGATAAGACACAAAGAATTCTGGATGGAGAAGAAATTTTGGTACTTTCAGCACGACCAAATAAATTTTCAGAAATAAAACCAGTAAAGAAATAAACCATAAAATGGTCACGATCAGAAACAGAGTTGTGAGTTCTGCTTTTCACAAATAAAGAAACAAATGGAAATTTTTCTTATCAGAACTGAAACCCCAGTAAATTAACATCACTGAAAAATAATACTTGTGAATGCTTGAAGGTGTAGAAACCCCTTCCCTACTTCCCCCCAGAAAAGATGGCTTTGAACATTCAAATTCCTCCTACCATTGCATGTGGAATATCCGTCTGTCCAGGAAGGCTGCTGGTGAAGTAGATTGCTGCTGGAATTGATACTCATTCTGCCAGCTCCTTCCAAAATCATGATCTGTAAGTGAATCAAACAGCTTGCTTAGTGAGTGGTGTCTAGTCCAAGAGGTAAGTGGCAAACAACAAAAAAAATCCACTGAAGACGAAGTGAGGAAGCCAATTCCATTTGCAGAAGATACAATTGAAATCAAGAGCATGTTGCCACAACCCCCTTTCCACTGCCACAAAATCTCCTTATGATAAACATTACCATGATTGATTTGCATATGCAGGAAGCAAGTTTCTACAGCTGCCCATCCATAAATGCATAATCTCTAATCAGAAATGAAGCTGAATAAAAAGACAAAGCTCCTGACAGAGCAATACAGGAAAATTGCCAAGCATTGAGAAATTAAATACTATTTGTTTTTCTAATTTAAAGAGAAATGTGGTTTAAATATTTTCTTTTTTTTTCCTGTCATTTTGTTTAGTTAGTTGTTTTTTGTTTTTTGGTTTTTTTTTTTAGGAAAGAGAATATACTTTTCAATAATTGCAAATGAAACTATATAGTTGTCAACAACCCATGTCCAGAAACTCCCTCACGCAGAAGGATGCACATGTTAATGCTACAGGGAGTTAATGTTACAGGAAATATCTTGTCAGCTGACCCAGTTTCTTATCTGATCTGTGTCAGCAGTGTCTATAACACTTCTCAGTAGCAAATATCGCAGATCATATATTTCAAACCATCGAAAAACAGATGGTCAAAGATCTTACAAGACAGCCATTGTAACAGAAACAGCATTTTGGAGTGACACCACCTCCAAGATAGCATTCCCTTATGTAAGTGACATTAACTTTCCTTTCTACTTAAATCTTAGCATTAGCACCACAAGTAAAACTGGTCTTTATTTTATTCATACTTAAAACCCCCCAACAAAATCCTTGCATGGTATTTTAAACAAATGTCACATATTTATCACATGCTTCACCATTCCAGTGAAGGTTTACAAAATTCCCCAATTGCAGGTATTCTTGATATTTGACATTATCTTTCAGTGGTTTAAAGTTGCAAAATTTAAAAATATACATTATAACCATAGGCATTCTTCAAGCGTTTGGGAAAGGTATTTGTTAAATACTGCAAAGTCTTCAGATTGTTATTCTTATATTAATGCGCAGGGGAAAAATACAAACAAAAACAAAACAAAAATGCCCAAAACAAAACAGAAACTGTAAAACAACGCAAAAAAAAAAAAAAAAAACACAACAAAACCAAATGTTGTTTAAAAAATATTCTAAATTGAAAGCTAAAAGATCTGTAAAAACAAAATATTAGATATGGGGGTGGTATCTGCATGCAGCCAAGACTTCACCTTTGAATTAAAAAGACAATGAAATACAAAACAGACATGTGAAAGTTAAAGTCACTGGTCTTGGCTGTTTACATACTCAGGCCAATGAAAATCTTCCATTGAGGGCACAGCTCAAGCCCCTACAAGCTGAGACCGGCAACTTTTTTTTGGTAGAAGAAAAGGACTCAATTGTAATACTCACAGCCTTGGTTTGAAAGAACAGCCTGAAAGTTACCAGGTTTGGTATTTTCCTCTATCAATTAAACTAAATTATGTAGCTTTCAAAAGTTTCACCCTCTTCCCTTCCCCCTGTGTATATGTTTAGAGAGGGATGGGGGAGAGAGATGGGTTACTGAGAATCTGTTAAAAAGCCATAAGAAGTTTATCAGTGGCTTCAGATCAATATATTGAAATTCGACATTAAGTACATATTGTAATTTCTAAAAGAGAAGTGAATTTACAAACTAAGTTCCTAAAAGTGTTTTGCTAATTTACATTCCTTGAAAAGCACTAGCAACAGTACTTTACAGTATAACCTAGTTCAGGGATTTTGTAGCTATGCAAAACGGCAAAATCAAACCATAGATGTCTTAACACTCACTTTCCACTCTTAATTCAACAGTTAAGAGAGTTACCTATTGTTCCATTTTGGCCAAGTAAAAGATGACTGTCATATCAGTAGGTAAATTTTTTCCAAGTTAAAAGAGAAGACATTTTTAGTCCCATATTAGAGCCAAGTGACTTAGTATTGTAAGGGAGAAGGTGTAAGGAAGCATTTAAATTCATAATACTGATTATAAAGATGTTCAGCATACAACATGAATATAATTTATCTCACACACTTGATATATAATAAATTTTAAGCAGTAATGCATGTTTGACAATTAATACACACACTTCTGAGGTTGCTAACGATATATCAAGTTATTTATTTAAGTTGGGGTTTAATCATTAAAACAAATAGACATATGAATGAGCGAAGTATTTATGATAAAGACACTATTGCAGTATCAAACAGAGGTGAGATAGAATACCAGATATTAGTGGAAAACTATAAAATTGTAGGATTACCAAAGCACCCTTAGGAATTTATTTTGTTAAATTTACTTCTTATTTAAAAATTCAAATAAGTTCTTAATATTGAATTTCAACTTATTGCTCTGAAGTCAATCAGAAGTTCAGAAACCGCCTCAGAATTTCAGGTACTGTGTTACATAGTTTTCTGCGGCTTCTTCAGTTTCTGGAATTCTACATAATTTTCATGCCTGATACTTGTGCAAATAGAAAAGTGTCTTGGAAAAATGTGTGTATATGAACTGAAATGATTTCCGTATTAAAGCTCCTATGTAATTCCACCCTGAAAATTCAGTTCAGGTAAATTCTCATTTCTCCTTCTTTAAAATTAATCCAGTGAATTTCCAAACCAAAATACCCTCTGACACTGAGTCAGCAACCGAAGCTATGGATAGTTAAATAAACCAAATCATGTTTTGTGCAGTTTTCTCACCTCAGCAGTAACGAAAACCAATAAAAGTTAGAGATCTGAGAAGAAGCATTCTGACAGCTTTTCCCTATATTTGGATTTCATTTTTTTTCCTTTAAAAGATTCTTCCCTGTTATGATCTAGCAGATAGTTACTCTCTACAGTATTCCTAAACAACATCAACAGTATTTTCAGATAATGTGCATGGAACTTGCTTTATAAATTAATCAATCAATACATTCCGGTTTAGAAAGATATATAAGTTATCTCAACCAGAATAACTTAATTAATTTCTAGTATCACCTATAGGAGCAACTGTGCATGAAAAGAAGAATTAGGGATATCACATTAATCACAGTAACAAGGCTGGATTTAGCTTTAAGTAGCCTGTTTCAGTGGAAGGTGTCCCAGCCCACATCAGGGGGCTGGAACTGAATAAGCTTTAAGGTCCCTTCCAACCCAAACCAGTAAGTGACTCTACAAAGAACCCAAACTTTTCCAGAGTTCTGTGTATTATTCAAGGCACTGTTTTTTTTTGGTGATTTGAAAATTGTCAAGTCACCTCCTTTATCTTAATGCAAAAGTATTCCTTATTTGGAAATCATTCTAGCGCTTTGTTCAGGGGGAATATAAAGTCCTACTAACATAACTTCCACGCCTTTGCTTGGAATCATACAGAATTATGCTCAAGAATGTTTTCCCTATAAAAAATAAACTGTGATTTTTCTCCATTTCATCCTGTATATGCCTTTCTTTGATACAAGTTCATGGAAGATTTATGTTTATAGCAGTGTCTCATTCCATACTTGGAAAGATTTTGAGTCAGGATATTGGAAGGGGTGTGGTTTCCATTACTTTAGGGCCAAACCCTCAAATCTCCCTTGTGTACAGACAAACCTGGTTAAAGGGTGTGAAGCCTCAAGGGGAAGGACACATAATATGTTCAATTTTCTTTTAATCATATGCCATGTATTAAAGCGAATGGTGGAACTAATGAAGCCTGGTTTCCTATGAATGTGTATCTTGTGGTTGGATTCTCTAGTGTCTAGTAAGATGTGAGCGCTGATTGAAGTTTTTCCCACGGTTGGGGCATTCATAATATCTCATTGTGTGAAAGGAGTGAGCTCAAGCTTCACTCTTTCTTTCAGATGGTGTATTAATAGATTTTCCTGCCATACTTGGCAGCCAGTTTTCATTAATCCTGTAAGAACTTCATATCTTTGAGACTCCTACTCCCATATCAAATTTAATTAAAATTAGCGATGGGACCTAAAGATTGTTAAGAGGCCAAAAGCAAAAGCCAACACATAGACAGAATAACCACAAAAGCCTCATTTCCTCAGGAAACCATGTTAACAAGGGATTCTAGCTGAGCTGAGATTTCAGAAAACAATATAAATATATTGGGATCTGTCTCTTTACTAAGACATGGTACAACAAAAATGAAAGCACACATGAATATCATACATGTATATACACACATGAATTTACATACACATATGCCACTCTGTGTGTGCATTGCAGGTATCTGTACGCACATTTCCACTGTTTTCCACTGAAGGGGAACCATCTCTGGTGTATAATCTTATTATTATTATAATCTTATTAATTCACTAGGAACATTACAAAGTTATGAGAGGAAGCAAACACTTTACTCAGTCAGCAAGGTTAAATACAGTGGTGCACTGGTGTTCAGCAATGCTCTTTCTAGAGCGAGTCTTATGAGATGGGACAGATGCATCCAAAAAAAAATCTTTTGCCCACATTCATAGTAATGGCAGTCAAAAGGTGGTATTCAAAGATGAAAGCCTGAAGGCCTCTCCTACTGAAAGCTCTCACTGGAGTCAGGAATAGTTTTGACTGAGCCATAACCCAGCAACTTGGCAGTCACAGGAGGTCATTTGCTGCATTCTTTTTGTCTTCCTTGGCCACCTGACCACTCTGAGCAAACAGCGGTAATGGAAAGAGCAAGGAGCCATGGCCTGCCCATGGAGCAAATCCAGTGTTGCAGAAAAGCATATTTACGAAGCCTTGAACCTTGAACACTGAACAGTGCACTCTATGCAAATCATTTTATTGCACTACAGGTGCGCTCTGAAAATAAATTACTCTGATCCCCATTTTCACATTCAACCCAATGAGCCTTAACATTCAGATAATGAGTTGCTCCTTTCTTTGAACCAGAATCTTTCAAGAACAGCTCATACTAAGTGACAAGAAAATGCCAAACACAGTTTGAAAGGTGAATAAGCAGTACAGAGAAAACAAGTTGAGTCCCAAAGTACTACAACCAAAGTGATTGTTCTGAAATTGATTTGTACAGTTGCTTATGTTACAACACTGAACTGAACTAAGGGTCTCCTTAATTACAGATATGAGAGGGCGTGGAGCCCATAGGGGAAGAGGCCTAAAGCCTTCAGGTTTGTAAAGATATGTACTTTATGCAAAACACAACAAAAGATGTCTAAGGCAGAACTGACTGAAACTATTAAGCTATGACTCCACCCTAAAGCTATGCAAAGTCTAAGAGTGACTTCTAGCTGAGACAAGCTCAGTACAGCTCCTCCTGGCGTGTCCAAAAGGGTGGATCTATTTTGGCATATTTATCTATGGGATCCTTCTACATTTTTCCCCTTTTACCATCATGGATGAACTTCAAATGTAGATTTCACCCGGGTCTATTTTCTTTGAAGTATGTTATGTACACAGTGAAGACACAATCCCTGCTTTTCAGGGCCTGGAGTTTATGGAACAAGTATCTACAGAGTATCTTAAATATTTTAGATCATTACTGCACCTTGGATTAGAGTCAAGCACTTAAACATCAATCTAAAATAAATGATACTGTGTAATAACTGCAGCTGCAGAGGAACAAAATCTGGATTTTAATCTTTTCTTTGAAAAATCAGAAGACAACCAAGTGGGCTAAGCTTTCAAGACACCAGAAACGAGGGACATGTGCAACAAAGCTGGTGTACACATATGGGTACTTCAGAAACATAAACCCATTGTACTTGTATATGATCAATTAGCTGCATTGCATTCTAAACACCTGTTTTACATCTTCAGCGACTGTAAAGGCAGGCACAAAATGAATATATGAATGCTGAGTGCCTGTTTGCATGTTACCATGAGTTTTGGGTCTTCTGAGTTTTGTTTGGGTTTTTTTCTTGTAATTCTCATTTAATGTATATTGCTACCAGGGCTCCAAGGTCTTATTCTAAGCAGTGTTCCTATACATATAGTTATGGCTGACCCTAAGATTGCCCTATGATCTCTATCTGTCTAATTTGCAAAGGTCTCAGGTTCATCCTTGGTGGCTATGCCAGACTCCCAGGTAAAATACCATCCCTGCCACAGCTTACTCTCAGATATGACCTTCCCTGCAATATGTTAGAACCTTCT
>JASSUY010010674.1:0-25094 GCA_032466535.1 Forpus xanthops
ATCAGGTTGGCATCAGCCCACCTCACAAGCATGTCAAGGTCCCTCTGGATGGCATTCCTTCCCTCCAGCATATCAACAGAACCACACAGCTTGGTGTCATCAGCAAACTTGATGAGGTGGCACTCAATCCCACTGTCCATGTCACTGACAAAGATGTTGAACAAGACCGGTCCCAATACCTGAGGGACACCACTCATTACTGGTTTCCAACTGGACATTGAGCCATTGACCACAACTCTTTGCATGTGGCCATCCAGCCAGATCTATATCCACCAAGTGGTCCACCTATCAAATTGACGTCTCTCCAACTTTAGAGACAAGGATGTCATGTGAGACAGTGTCAAACACTTTGCACAAGTCCAGGTAGATGATGTCAGCTGCTCTACCTCTGTCCATCAGTTCCACAGCCCCATCATGGAAGGCCATTAGATTGGTCAGGCAGGATTTCCCCTTATTGAAGCCACGCTGGCTGTCACCAAGCACTTTATAGGCACAATTCAGAAGAGGATCAGGTCCTGCCTATCACTGCCTGCTAAGCACACCCAAAGAGGGTATAGAGAATTCATCTGCCATGAAAAGAGAGAACTGGTTTTGAGGGAAACGATCTCCTTGTAAACAGTATTTGTCAGCTACCGATCTAAGACTTAGCATAGGTACAAAGGGAACGGATTTAGTAGGGAGAACGCAAATGAAGCAGCCAAAGATTCACTTGTTTCTTAGGGGATTTTGCCAGCTCATATATACATATATATATAATGTACACATTTATGTATATATGTGTATTTATATATACATATTTATAAACGTATATATAGGGTGTTGTTTTAATAAAAACCCAGGGCTGCAATGCAAATAGGAAAAAAAACATTCCAAAGGAGCTCAGAACTATAGAAGAACAGACAAAGCCATAAAAACTGCAGTCCTCTGGCTTGGGGTACAGAAAGCACCAGTACAAGCTTTCTGCATCCTGCACAGGGAGAGTTTCATCATCATCCTTGAATCCTTTCGTTTTCAGATGAAAAAGGAGTCCACAAACATGTGCTATAGACCAGAAGAATGGAAGCAAGTCCTTCCAAAGCTGCCTATTGTTCCTCGCAGGCAGGCAGTAACTTATAACTGACATGTGAAATTTATGAAATATTCAACACTACAAAGCAGGGAAATTCTACCTCAGAGTTTTAGTGGTAACGTCTGCACTTGCTGTCCTCGCAGCTGATACCAGACCTAGAAGATAATAAAGAAATAATCACCATAAATATACAAATCCTACCTTCCCTGGCCCTTATTAACTACCCACGTGTGCTGGCACACTTGCATTTGTTGAAATACAGGCAGTGTATTTTTCTTGCTCTACCATGTTCCTTATAAAAGCAGTAAAGTGGGGGACTGAACTGCTGGAACATGTGTTGAAACCTATTTAAGGCACAGCAAAGAGGGGATCTAAGGATTTGGCCAGGATAAAGGAAAACAGCTGAGCAATGGGATGTGACATCCATGCCAGGATGCTGGACTCTGGGGAGAGAGGAATCTCACAGATCTGGACATCAGGATGGAAGGAAAAGACCACTGTTGCTACACAAGAATTGCTTTAGGTTGGGAGAAAGAACAGCTCAAAGTCCATCAGTAGGAGCACAGAGATACTGAACAGATCCATAACAACAATGGACTGTTGAGCCTGGTGAGAGAGGCAGCCACAGGAGATACACAATATCAGGAAGTACTTGTAAAGTTATATTCATTCCAGCTTCTAGTGGCAAATGAATCTCAAGCAATCCCACTCTCTTCACCATTAAAACCAAGATTAAAAAATGACTATCTAGTACATATTGTGGGGAAGGTGCTTACAACAAGCAGCTCTGCCACTGGACTGCAAAAAGATGTTATCCGAAGAACCAGCCATGTTGGTATCTATGGAAAGAAGTCTCAGACTATGCAGAGAATAAACCTCCCAGAGTTTCAGGATGTTTGGATGTTTTGCAATAGCTGGTAACTCTCACTGAAGCAAGGAGCTAAAAATCACAGCAGGAAACAAACTAGCATGGGTGTTTGGCCATCTGACCTTTAATTTTCCTCCTGCAGAATAGAAACCGTCATAGAATTAGAAAAAATAGACAGGTAGTGAGGTATGAAGCTGTAAGGAAGAGAAATGACATAAAATCTGAGATTAGAGCAACTACATGATTAAGTCACAATCATTTTTAGTTTACAAAGTACCCACATTCTTACGTTATGGTCTAAACTCTACCCGTGAAATTTCCAGTATTCACACTGAAATACTCATATTAAGCTTGTATCTTGGACTTCAGTAAAATTTGTCTTCCAAATGTATATTCCATCAAATTTATATTTCAAGACCAAGCACTATCTTGTTTTTCTACACTCATCTGGAATTAATCAGGAGAGGGTTGGGACAGCATGGGGAGGTTTGCTCAGACTGGATCAGTTCAGTGACTAGCAAAGGACTCCTGCTCAAAATAGTGCCTTTCTCATGCATTTAATGAGCTGTGGCCTCACAAAGAATAACGGATCACTTTCAGCAGTCTGTCTCCGCCAATGGATCTCCTGCCTACATGAACTATACTATTCTGGATTCTCAGGCAGGGCTAGATTTGATGAGAAATGTACTATTGTTTCCAATAGCAGGAATGGAAGTCCCCAACCTTGGCAAGTCATAGTGAGTTGAATGCAGTCACGGCTGACTTTAACTCTTCCTCAGTGAATCAAACTCAACCATCATGCTGTTGACACAACTTCAAAGTTTCAAAGCCATAGCACCTCTCAGACATTTGGTTTAAGAATTCCTAATGGATGTATCTTAACAGCACTTCTCTGCAGCAAACTGCTGAAGACAGGTACAACATTGAAAACCCTGAGAAAAGACTAATTAGAAACAAGATTCTCTGCAAGCAAAATACTATGAAAGAAACATCCCATATATTTATGTCTTGTCACTGGAGTCTCCCATGTCTAATTTGCAGGATTCAGCACAAACTTTTCCTTCAGAATTCCTAATTGTACTCTTGTGGATTCTCTAATGTCTAGTCAGTTCTTAAGGCTGGTGCATCGGCTGCAGCAGCTTGTGAGCAGCTTGGAGCAGAAGGCCCTCAGAGATTCCTTTTAACCTAAATTATCCTTTAATTCAATGTTTCTATGACTCAAGAGGACTTCTCTCTTTACTCTTTTTCACTCTACACTTTATTACCTACTTTCACAAATATATAGGAAGATACTGTTTTTGAGACAAAATCCCTCAGTCAAATTTGTTTTAAACCATCAAACAAGCTGAAGTATTAGTAGGAGGGAACTGACAGGCTGATGGACACAAAGTATGACTGTATAAACTTCATTTCCTCAGACAAGATGCTAGAAGTCATGTCACAATTTTGGAGAACAGACTCAGAGATTTCCGAGCTTATTCAGGATTTCTACACTCTTGAAGACAGCAAAATTGCAAAACCAAGCTTAGCCAGCATGTCTGAACACTATGGCAGTGGGAGAGCTTCAAGCAGAAGACCATACTTCATCATTGCCCCTCACAGATAACCAGCTCATGCTGCTACCCACAGAGGGGGCTTCAGGTAGTTATCTCTCCCACTCAGCAACTTAAATGGAGTAGAGACTTTCCCTGCCACTAAAACCATGGCCAAAGGCAAGGGAAATGGAGTATTTCTGCCTGCATTTCATTCCTTACTGGCAGAAGTACATCCTTTACAAACAAGCAACCAGCTTAGGCCAGCCTGAGAGTCAAGACATTCCTATTATCTTGCAAGAGACTGATTTGTGCCACTGCCATGTCCGCTGCTCAGCAGCAGTGTCTGCAACTGTCAGCAATGCCGAATGCTGCGCTGAGCCAGTTGATAAGTAGAGGAAGGGGAATAGGTTTCAGTTGATAAGGCTGCAAATAATTCTGTGAGATCAAAATAAAGGCCTCCTCTGGGCTTTGCTTTTAGAAGCTATCCCTTCAGTGGTACTGCACGTAACACACTCAACTCATAGCTATCCTAAATCTGGAGATTGTTTCCTTGAGATTGCACTTGCCTATGTGTACACATGCGCACTTGTGTTTCTTTAATCAAGCTTTTATCTCACTTCTGGATCAGAAGTACTCCAGGTCCAATTTGAGCCTAGTTTGTCATACATTTCTGTTTAATCATGGGTGTTACTGAAACATCTAGAAAATCCTGCTGATCTCAAAACCCCAGCAGAGGAAGGTAGTCCAGTCCCAGTATAAACAGCACAGGAGCAGAATATAGCAGCAGAGTAAACAACCTCTTGGTCTTCAAATGCCAGTTCAGTGTGGTCTGGAGCCTTTTTGCTTGTTTAGTTTTAAAGGCGGCTTTGTTGAAAGGTGGTAAAGTATGGAAAAGAGACAGAGAAGGGTGGCTCCAAAATGGAAGAGGAGAAACTAAGAACATGAAAAGAGGGCAAGACAGAATTGTCTGCATCACATTCACCTTTCTGTGTGACGAAGTTGTCCTGTGATGCTGCCACTAAGGAGGGTATGAACTTCCATCATAAGTTTTATGGTCATTCTTGCTGTTAACCAACTAAGGCGACATTCTGAAAACCTTACCTTTATCAAAAAGTGAATTTCCTTCTTTTGAAAGCTAAAGCCAAACCTGGTGGGTTTAGTAACAAAAAGGTTGCATGTATAGAAGAGAAAAAAAAAAAAAGAGAAAATGCACTTTTCCTGGTCCCTTATTTTTCTTTAACTGGTATTTTAGGAACCAATGCATTAACCCCAAGTGGCCAGTAGTAAAATGAGATTTGGACTTCCTAGTAAGAGGAAGTGCAAGTGCTGTATATTTGACAAAGATTAAATATCCAGTAAACCCAGAAAGGTGGAGACAGAGCATTTTCTTCTCTGTGCCTCTCCTTCCCTGGATGCTCCTTGCTAGTCACATCTATTCACACAGGCATCTCCTTCATTCTCAGGCCTGCAGATTAAGGACTAAGATTTCACCTTCCACAGTGGTACACAAGCTGGCCCTGATTAAACATGGTCACATGCTCAGACGCTACTGGAGCAGAGCAGCAAGGCTGTGTTGGGTTCTGCACAGGCAGGGTGAGACCAGCCTTGCCCCACACTGTGGCACTTCCCAAATCCACCCAGGGACTCCCACTGATTCATTTTCATAGCCTCTACTTTCATTTGTTTTCAACACTCCACTGACCTTTCTGTAAAAGTTTAAACAAAGCTCTGCAGGCTCTTGAGGCCATTGCCTTGATAGGATCAGTTCATCATTGCATAAATGTGTCTCCATGGATGGTAGTCTTGTGTTTGTGTGTGTGTTTGCGAGGGGGAGGGATCCCTCTCACCCGGCTCATCTGTGAACACTGAGGCTTTTTTGGGGGAAATCAATGAGAAAACTGCACACTGCAGCTGATGTTACTGCTCTGTGCTGCTAAATGCAAGGTCAGAACAACACACAGCAGTTCTACATGCTGCTTCCTAGACTTTATCGTCTTTTTAGACAAAGCCCTTTCCTGTGTGATGTGTAGAAACATTCCTGCGAGCAAGACCAGAAGACAGGCCTTCCTGATTTTTCCCTAACCCATTAGCTGACAGAATCATATTCCCTCCTGTGCTCTCCTACTCACTGACAGTATCTTAAATCTTGCGTTCAATGGAGCAACTTCACAAAGATGCTTCCTGTGGGACACTAAGGGAACAGGAAAGTGACATTTGCTTCACCAGCTGCAGTTTAGGAGGAGAGTGAGAACTCTTATTTTGTTTTCAAATAAAGCTACATCTTGATGACAGGGTTCCAGATGATGTGAAGGTGTGTGCAGCCCTGCACACAGCTGAGCTGCAGTGAGATGATGGGAAGAGGCAGTTTGTGGCTACAGCATTCCCCTCCTTCCTGGGTTGTTTCCTGTTCAGCACACTGGCTGGCCTGTGGTCCCTGGAGAGCCACCAAGGCACAGGACTGAAAGGTTCAATGTCCCACAGTTGGCTTGGCTGGGCTCACAGGAGTAACATGCTGCAGTACATCCCACCTTTGACCTTCACTGGGTCTGCCATAAAGAACTTGCCTGAGATCCCGCAGGAAATGTGTCCATTCAGCTTCCCTGGTCATACACAGAATCATAAAATAGTTTGGGTTGGAAAGAACCTTAAGATCATCCAGTTCCAACACCCCTGCTGTGGGCAGGGACATCTCACACTAAATCATGCCACCCAAGGCTCTTTCCAACCTGGCCTTGAACACCACCAGTGATGGAGCATTCACAACTTCCCTGGGCAACCCATTCCAGTGCCTTATCACCCTTAAAGAACTTCTTCCTCATATCCAATCTAAACTTCCCCTGTTCCTATGCTGTCTAGCAGAAAGTTACTAGCAAAACCCATTCATTTCTGCTCACTAGTTCTGTTTGCTACTGCCATAATAAAAAAGCTTTCTGCTTTCATATAAAGTAGCTTTGTAAAGCAGACCTAGACACTGCAAACATCTTCTCCTCCTACTCCCATAGAGGAATGTCAGATTAAACAGCACTCTGGAGCTGGCAACATCTCAGTGCATACTCTACTGCAGAGGGAGCACTTAAGGTTAAGCAGCAACAACAACAAACACCATTCTGAGCAACTTCATGTCATGGTGAGTGCTCCACAGGCTGCTGTTCAAAGCCAGCCTGAAGAAAAATGGTGCATTTCTTATTAGCCACTTCTGCCCTTGTTAATTCTTTGGTTTTTTTCACCATTCTGCAAAGCCCTCCACAAATCCTTGTCTCACTGGAGCAAGACTTCTCCTTCCTTGGATTTGCAGGTTTCACTTAACAGGATTAGGTGACACGATTTACTTAGTAATGTGTGGTGATAAAAATATCTAGTTCATGAGTAATAGGGGTGTGGGGGAAAACTCACGGATTTTGTTGTTGCTTTTTTAAATTCCAACTTCTCAGCAGGGAAAAGGTTCAGATCAGGTGTGTGCCCCCACATTTCCCAGTACTCCAGGATGCTTCACTTCTTACAGAAGGGAGAAGGCTGGAGTGGAATACATTGAGAAGACTGAATCTTGCTGTGAGATCTAATGAATGTGAGATTCAAAATGACTTGGTATTGCCATCGAGCCTAGGGCTGACACAGAACTTGATAAAACACCTTCTTGGGACTTTGAGTGGTCTTTGGCTTTTCACAAAGGGTCAGATCTGTAGCCCTCAAACATGTCCCTCAGCCACGTGCTTACTGCCTGCTCTACAAGAGGGTGGTGGCAGAGCTGCTTTGGTCATTCTGTCTGTGTCTGGAAGGCCTGCCCAATGCAGAAGACACTCAAAAGGGATTAAACTACTCAGAACCGTCTTTGCTGGTTAAGGTGGATTTTAGCCCCAAATCTAAGCTGAAGATCCTGCTCAGTGGAAAAGAACTGGAAGAAGCACTTTAATAGAAAGGATGCTGGGAGCTTAATCTTTTTTGGTTAAGCAAAAGGAAGTAGAAGTAATTATTTGATAATAATCTGCAAGTACCTACGTGGAGAGGCAGAGACCTGACCCCATCAGAATCCTCACACCAGCACATTGTAGCAGAAGAGCTGCTGCCTGAAAGCTACACACCTGCGGGCTAGAATTAAGTTAGTAATTTTTAATGTTGAAGGCAACTGCCCTCTAGATTAACATGATGGAAATTTTCAGAGATTCTCTGTCACAGCAAATTTTAAATCCAAGATCAGGAATTTCCTATAAAAGATCTGCTTTAGCTCAATCCCAGATACCTGACTTGAATCTGCAATTAATTTAGGTTAGTCCTAGGCTGTATCACACAAGAGATGAGAATAAATGCTAATAATGTTCCTCTATACATTAAAACCAGAGAAACTGGAAAAGGAAAGGAGCAGTGCTAGTGACTGCCGCAACAAAGTCAATGCTTGACTCAGAATTAAAACCCCATAACAGTTTTGCTGCCCCTTCCTAGCTGTTCAGTCACCATCCTGTAGCATATTACAAGGAAGAAAGTTTAAAAGTTAAAGGTCACCAGAAACCCAAGTAAGTTTGAGGGGTTCTTTCCCAATAAACCCACTCTATCATTCTAGCTCCTCTTGCTAAAGGGACCAAAGAGAGAGGAATTCCTGAAATAGGGAGAAACTAGATAGAGGCACTCTTAGATCTGGCTTTTCCCATAGTGAGGACAGGAAATACACAGCTATTATCACTCCCATGTGCATTGCTGGGACAATGCTTGTCACAAGTATTTTCCTTTCTATTCCCTTTAAAAGAGGAAAACCATATGCTCTGCTAAATCTTCTAAGCAAGGCACATTTGTACCTGCTAGGCTTTGTCACTGTTCACTGAAGCAAGTTTTAATGCTACATGAGATGAAATAAGACGCTCACTACAGAGAATCTAAAAGATTTTACCAGGGCCTGTCATGAAGCAGTGGCAGGCCAGGAAATAAACCACAGGATTTCCTGATTCCTCATCCCCTAATCAGTCCATTGGAATAAGCTATTTCTCTCCAATTGTGCTTGTTCAACACTGCCTCTTAAAACCAAAATCCAGCTGTTGTCACTGAACTAAAAGCAGCTTTTGCTAAGCATTTCTGTAAAATGCATTTCAGAACATGTTTACTAAACCTGACCTACTGCTGAAACTGGAGTGATGTGCTTCAATCTCTATCCAATATGAATGTTCTAAGTAGACACCATCAACAATGTAAGAAATCCCAGGCTGGAACTTCATGACCCTGGTGTCCTTAACGTAAGAAGGACATGAAGCTAGGGGGCTATTAAGGATGCTGGAGAGGATTCTTCATCAGGGATTATAGCGACAGGACAAAGGGTGATGGGTTCAAATTGAAACAGGGGAAGTTTAGGTTAGATATAAGGAAGAAGTCCTCTACTGTGAGGGTGGTGAAGTGCTGGAACAGGTTGTCAAAAGAAGTGGTAAATGCTCCATCCCTGGCAGTGTCGAACGCCACGCCGAACAGAGCCCTGGGTGACATGTTCTAAATGTAAGGCGTCCATGGCAAGGGCTTGGAACTGGATGATCTTACAGTCCTTTCCAACCCTAACTATTCTATAACTAGTCTCCCTTTTTTTTCTTTGAATGTATAAGAAAAGAAGTAACAACGCAATATATAAGAGCTTGTACTGCATTACTTAGTAGTCTTTACCTTCAATTCCTGTGCTGCGGTTACTGTACAGTGGCAAATGTATTGTTAGGAATTTGAAGTTTTCATAAGACAAACAGAATAAGTAGAATTAAAGAGATAAAGAGGGAAGGCTCGTAGTCAGGCCAGAGAGAAGGCTCTGCTGTTTCAAGGTTGGGCTACATTTCAAATCAATAGCAATGAACAATCTCACAGGCAAAGTCAGCTGAGGTCTCTGAGGCTCCACCAGCACTCATCTGGTATTGCTGAATACCACAGGCTATATCCCATGAAGTTTTTGTGAAAGCTGATGTGAAGACACAAAATATGAGAGTCCTCCTATGGTCCTAAAATAGGGGTCCTCAAAGCTTGAGTAGCCTCTGTTGAACTGAAACATGAAGCAGTCGATGGGATTTATTATATTAGAATATAGTTATCTTTTTGCTCTTGACAGAGGCCTGCTGGAGATGCTGGAGGTGAGCGTGTTTCCCAGCACATGCAAGGCATGGATTTATGCTGGCAATTCCAATAATTCTACCTTCTTGAATCCAACCCTAATTGTAGTGTGCCTCACTGACAATTTAAAGCATCTGATTTACTGATCTTATTTTACTCTTCTTGCAATTTCACCTCTTTGCTCAGATCTTGGCAGCAGGTTTTCATTACCAAATAGGTGTGGTTTTTAAATAGTACAACTGCAAGTCATCATCTTAAATATCAATCTTGATAACTCAGCTGAGCACTCTATGTTCTTGTAATGTCATGTGTCATGATCCTGCTGTGGAAATGAACCCCATCTCTGTGCTGTCAGCTTCTCATTCCTTTATTGATTCTCCCCTATTTGCTGTAATTGAGTTTTGATACTTCCCTTGTTCTTCAGTACATAAATGCCTCTCAGAGGCAGGGAAAGAGACAGACCAGGGATTTCCACTTCTCATTGCCTCTCAGCAGAAGAGGGTGCTGTACAACACCGATTAAAATAGATATTTAGCAACTGAGGCAGTCAAGCTGGGGACTGCCTGTCCAGGTATCAAACCACATACTACTCACGCGACTGTAGGAAAAAGTTTTATTAATCACAGATTCATGTGATTCTATATTCCTTATTTTCCAGTGGTTTGGGGAAAGAGAAAGGAATAATCTGCAATTTTCCAGCACTGACTCTTCCACTCTGATTTTCCCATGTTAAAGCAAGCCTTAAAGAGAGTTCCATTTTATTACACAGGACTTTAAAGAGGCTCCACTATATGTCACTGTTCTGAAATGTATGCATGTTTAAAATCCATATTCACCTTTAACTTCGCATGGACTTCACTATGTTTATAGCGATGTGTTTGTAGGTACAAATTTAGGGCTTGTGTCCTCAGCTTGTAGCCTCCCTATTACTACGTTGACTACATGACCCCAGTTTCAAGTTGGAGCAGTAGTTACACAGATCGCTCCACGCACATCACAGGGGCTCTGCCAGCACAAGGGGTCAGACATTGTGCAATGCTACTGTCCTCAGTGGACATTAAACAATGAGTTAGATAACCCTGAGGTGAAAGACAGGGAGGCGAGGGCTTTATTTCTAGTTTTGTCTCCAGTTTTACTATGTGATCTCTGTTTTCCAGTCTCTGGACAGTATGCACCTGCTGACAGACCCTTACTAGCCATCAGTCAGCTCTGAGTAGATACAGGACCCCTGCTTTCCTGAGCAGGTAGCATCACCTCCCTGACTCTCCATGAACTGCTAGGAGCAACCTTTGAGATGCCCTTAGGCAGCCAATGCTGATGACCATCTTCTGCTACTGCTCCTTTCTTTCAACATGCTAGACAGTCTCATACTCTGCTTTTATTCCCTGATGAACCACATCAGAGGGCTGTTCAGCTCTGGCATGAGATACTCTGCTGCTCATCAGATGCTGCTGCTCTGCCCACCCCAGCACGAAGCAGCAGCAGACTGGTGAGTGACTCTGCTTACTGCTGCTACCTACTGGCTGTAGCCAAACCGAGCAACTGTGTGTCCTGGGCCATCTACTGCTACTGGCAGCAAGAACTTTTCATTCTCCAAAAGCATTCCTGCAAGGGCTCCTAGAAAAGCAAAAAGTTTTCACTTGAAAAGCTTCCAGCATAATGACTGTCCTGACACTCTCAAGTAACACTATGCATATTCATGCTAGATTAAACTATTTCTCGGGGTTTTTCTCAGGCAGCTTAGATACCTCCATTTTCCAAGCTGTCAACTGGTAATCTGGCAGCATTTTCAGGTCACGGATGAGTTTATCCTGAAGCAGTAGAACATATTTGGCCTTTTTTTTTTTTTGTGCTTCTATTGCTCGAGAGGAGGAGAATGGTTCTCCCAGCAACTTCCAGGACTGTGGCTGTGAATCACTGAGGAACACATTATGTGAGAATCTGAGGCTGATGCTCACAGTGGAGGTGGACAACCTTTCCATCCATTTATCAAACCCCACCAGCTCTCATTTCCACACAGATGAAACCTGGCCCAGTATGAAGCAGAACAGAACAGGCTTCATCCAGAATAACATGCTTAATTTCCAACTTCAATACAGGCGCACAATCAGGCACTGTGTTGCACTGAGACAAGCTAGTTCTTTAGGATTTTAATTTTAACATATAGGTCAAGCCTAGATTCTACTGAAGGAGAATAATATTCACAAATAAGGGTTGAACTCTGCCAAAATACACCCAGAACCAGGGAAACTACATTCACATGCTTTGTGGTCACAATATCACAGACTGGTTTGGATTGGAAGGGGTCTTATAGCTCTTCCAGTTCCAACCCTCTGCCACTTTCCAGTAGACCAGGTTGCTCTAAGCCCTGTCTAACATGTCCTTGAACACTGCCAGGAATGTGGTCCACGGTAATCATCCTGTAGATACTTTGGCATCATTAGCAGAGAGAACTCCCTGAACCATGGAATTTGGTTCTAGGTTTTCAGTTTTTCCTGATGTTTAATAATGTAAGAGAATGAAACTAAAGTTTCACAACACTGATTTACCAGCTAGCAGATGTTGAAAGACAAGAAGTCTTCTTCATCCTCCAATTCTGCTCTCCCTTTTCTTGCACTCATGGGACCTTCACAAACATTTCTAATTGCTAATCCAGAAACAAAGTGGTGTTTGTTCATTTTGCTGCTTCAGTTGTCTGATATTAGTAGACTACATCAGTTTATTAAAGCACCTGATAAGAGCCAGAGGCAGTAAAAGCAGGAGAGTTTAGGAGGCAGCTGGGGAAATAAAGCTTCCCTCTTTCAGTAGCAGTAACCTTTTGATCAGGTTCACTCTGATACACAAAATAGCAAGGTAAGGTAGAGACATCAGGAAGGGATTCCTTGCTAGGAAAGCTGCTGAGATGTTTCCAGAAGGGAGTGCTGGAAGCCCTAAAGAACATTCTGTGCTGGACTCTGACTGGGCAGTATCAGATAGTACCTTTAGAGGAGTCTCAGGACTCTAATTTCAGCAGCATATGTAACTCCTAGAAAAAAAGATGAAGCAGCTGTGATTTCCTTTCCAGGACAAGCCACCATGTGAGAAAGAACACAGCAGTGAATCACAGACTGAAGACAACCTCAAACAGAAACAACTGATCCAGTCTGTACTTCTCAGTCCACATAGTGTTAATCCCTCAAGTGCAGGGTCTGCAAGATTGTCCTACCTGCCAGTCAGCACCACCCTGCCAAACATACTGGAAAAGGATGCTGTGAACACATCCCTTATAAAGTGTTGCCTGGCCTTGAGGTTACGATTGGCCCTGACTGGACTTCACATCCAGTAGTCCTGTCAGAAACATGCTACTGCCCAAGAGTGCCATTGATCCACTCTGGTAGAATTCCTGCTAACTTACAGTCCAAGGAGTGTGGGCCTTGTTGTTCTGCTATAAGCTTTATAGCAAACACTTTGTTAGGTGGGACAAAGGCAGGCAGATACTAAGCGGAGTTTCACAGCTACTCTAAAGTAGATTCAAATTCTCCTCTGTTTTGTTCCTTCACAAAAGTAGCTTTTTCCACTGAAGTCCCACCAGATTGCACTGAAACCCAAGATACGGATTTTCTTGCCTGTGATAACTCGGCAAAGGTTCCGCTTTACATATTTACTGACCTATTTAAGTAATAGGCAAGTCCTAGGGAGCATGCAGCATACATCAAACGTGGCCAGCAGGGGAGCAGAGCCTCCATTCCTACTGATGGGGAAGAATGTGCATTTGCTTATACACTTAAGCTGCAAACTTCCTGCAATCAAGGGACAAAGTATCTGCATTATAACAATGTACTCCAGACAAAAGTCCTGTGAATGGTCCTGCCTGTGAAGCCACAGCCTCTCGGGTGTAGAATGGACAGGTCAAACTCTCTCATCTGAGAGAACTTTATTGCACGGATTTGTTTTAGATTCTTTTTTAAGTTAACTGAATGAAATTAATTGTAGAAATGAAAGCTGGGAAAGAAGAGAGAAGGAATGAAGACCTGTCATAACTCTGAGAAAAGAAGATGTGGACCAGAAATCTGTCCCTAAACTTCATTACTTGTATATTCAGTAAGCCCTATATTCTCTTACTAACAAACTTTAAAGAGGGCATTTAGAGTTAGTACAAGAAGTTAGGTCTTTTGTCTCTATCTTCCTTTATGGGAAACCCTTCCAGAACATCCCTGGCTTGGTGTTTAGAAGTCTCTTTTCCTACTTTTTTTGCCTAAATTTTACTTGTGGCCAGCTTACCTCCCTGTATTCTTGTCACAGTGTATCTCAGCTCATAGATGTTTTACATTACTTAAACTCCCTTTGCTGCCACAGCAGATTCTGTGGGATTTAGTTCCATTGTAGTTCAATAATTCAGTGAAGGGTTCTCAGTCTGCTCTATTTCTGTAGTTTGCTCTATTGTGATGGGCTTCATTGTGGTGATTTATAGCTAAAACCAGGCCCTGCTGTGTTAGGCATTGCATAAAACATACCTTGACAAGCAGCTGTTGTTTCAGAGGGCTGATGTTAAAGGGTCAGAGAGCAAAGACAGGATGATGGTGGGAAGGTGATTTAATCACTGGTGACAGCAGGTGTAGGACCAAGGTCTACTCAGTACCAATCCCCTTCAATGCACCCAATGCTCCTTCTCTCTTATGACACTGATACGTCAACTAATTTTCCACTTGCAGGGTTTCCCTTTGTCACTGTCTAAGTAACAGATAACACCTCAAGCAGCTCCAATCTAAACACATCAGTTCACGCAGTGCAGTCTAGAGGGCGTATGGCTGCTTTCATGAATAAACTTTGCTTTCCCTCAAAGGGAAAGGCTGCAAGCTGCAGCTGACCAGCTGCGGTGTGCCTGCACCCTGACAAGCAGGAATCTGTAACTGATTGTGTTTATCTTGCCTGGGGCAGTTAGAAGCACACAGTTGCAGACATGGCCATTCCTTGTTTGGGAAGGTGCCTGTGTATCTGAGGTGTGAGGTCAAAGAATTAGCCACCAGAGCTTTCATCTTCTGTTCTCAGCTCTGGCCATGACTCCTGAATCTAGTTCTATTTAAACTGACATGCTTTGAGTCCTGCCACTATCTACCCTGATAAATAAGGCCACCACCCTTTTTCCCCACAAAAAAAAAAAAAAAAACTGATCAAAAGAAGTTGGATTGTTCTTACAAATAACTTAAGGGCAGTAGCTTCCCTAAGTCCTATTTTGTGCTACCATGGGCAAGAATAGAGGATAAACAGAAAACTGGAGGTTTTTACTAAAATGGAACATCAAAAGGAAAATAAAACCCACTTTTAGGGAGAATGTGTAGCAGTGTTATATTATGAAGCAAGGAAACTGTAAGATGTCATCTTTCTCACTGTGGTGAAACTGAATTTATAACATGGTGTTCTGTGATGCGCTCCTGATTGTCATGAAGACATTGATTTCATAGGGAGCTCAGAAAAAGGCAACACAAATGATTAGCAGCCGAAGGGATTAACTTGTGAAGATAAAATATCTATAGCTTGGTTCAGCAATGACCAAGGGCCTGTGACAGTCACCTGCCAATAGCTGAAGGGTTTGAATACAAGGAGGGAGGGAAATTCAGTCTGTTATTAAGTACTATAATGGTAAGTGAAGAGAAAGGGAATGGAATAAAGGCAGCATAGGCTAAAGCCCAAGAGAGCTTCCCAACAGGGAGATGTTGCTACTACATGAACTGTGCAACCAGTAAAGAGAGAAATGTTGAAAACTTGTGGAAATTCAGTTCTTGAACACAAATGGCTTATCAGCTCTGATACACAGATCTGCAACAAAAAGGGAAAGCACAGTTGCCCTGGAAAACATGCTGAAGACACTGCAGAAGAACACTTCATCTACTTCAAGTTCCTGGACAACTCTTTTGAGCCCTTAGTTGCAAACAGGTAACAAGAAAAAGGAACGAAATGGTAACAAGAAAAAAGCAGCACCAGCCTCTGTGAACTTGAGCAGCGTAACATAAATGCATTGGAGCAAGGAGGCTTGTTCATGCACTGAGTGGCAGCATCTGTTATGGAACAGAGCCTCACAGTGACAGTGATGATAAGGTATCTGTATGAAAAGGCACTTGAATGAGTCCAATTATTCTTAATTTCCATGTGCCTGTCCTTGAATGCAGCTAAGGAGCAAAGTCAAAACTGAGGGAGGCAACTTCTATACAAGCACACTTTTCACCCTCACCCCTTGGTTTCCTTTTACCCATGTATTTTCATTTTCTGAGCAAACTGAAACTGGGCCAACACTTGCTAATGGCCAGATATCCCCACAGAGCTCTCACAAAACCAGAGACTGACCAGAGAACCTCACAAGGGAGAGTGTGTGTGTGTGTGAGTTGGTGTCTGTTAAGTTCCTGAAGACACTCTTAATAACTCTTTATAAAGCATATTGTTACCCTGATTTAGGAAAGAATTTCACCTTATAGCTGGAAAAAAGGGAGAATTACATCTCCTATTTCCTCACAATATGATGGACTTGATAATGATTTGTAAAATAACCTCAGAGATCTCTACATGGAAGTGCAAAGGGCTCATGTTTGCAGAGCTTGGAAAAGGTTCTCTTTACATTAGCAGCTCTGCAGAGAGACAGCATTATGGTATGGATAAAGGCTAAAAATTCTCACCTTTCTACAAACTGTTCCACTGTCATTAACTGGTATTTCCCAAACCAAGACCAACAGTCCTAATTATTCCAAAGTCCAGCTATTTGTTTATTCTTAGGCAGTAAAGGTATATATTGAGTAATTCCATACAAGAGGCCTGTCAACACTCCAAGAGGTGTCAGGGACAAGTGGTTCTTCCAAAATCTCACCAGACAGTGCTTTTCAGCAGATGCTGATTTGCATGACTGCTGCTCTGGCCCTGAGGAGATCAGCTCAGGATATATTTAGAAATTACAATGCTTTGAATGCACACCTTGGAGAAAAAGCAATCAGGGATCGGTTTCAACTAAAACTCTGGGACTCTGCTTGAAAGAACTGCCTTTAAATTTCCAAGCTTATCTCTTGGCCTTGTGTTTTTCCTGTGCCTTGAAGATGTCTGTGCTCAAAGCTTTTCCCTTTGGACAATAGAGGCTGCAGAGGAGCCTTTTCAGCGTGTCAGGTCAACAGGCCGAAGGCTGAGACGGATTTATGCTATAGATAGTAACAGCATCAAAGAGACCATCTTCAGCACCAGTAATCCCCATTTTAAAAACTCCATTATCTGACTGGGTCTTCATTTGCTTGTCACATAATCTTTGTTGTTGTGGTAACTCAGAATTGAATGCTGTCAGCTTAATAGAGACAGTGACAGAATTGCCTGGCCCTGAATTCAGTCAGGTCAGTTATGGGCAAAGACAGAAAGAAAACAGAGACTAATAAGGAGTTCAAAGCTGTGAACTGAACAAAAGGAATAAAGTTTGTGAAGAGGCTGATGCAACTCTGTCTTTGGGATCAACTACTTTCAACAATCATTCAAGAACAAACCCCTGAAAACCTTTCAGTGTAGGTCATAAACAGCAGCCAGATTTGTTCTCAGATCACTGGACTTCTAAAGAACCCAGTGTCTGCTCCTGGGACAATGGTAAATGGGTTCCTTTATTAACTAGAAGACCAATTATTTCTTAATATTTAGATCCTCTTCTATGAAATCAGATGTCTTGTTAAAAAAAGAAGATCCAGCACCTCTTGGTTCTTGGACCACCAGTTGTAGTATAGTTCAAAGTGGCACAAGCCTCAGTATATTGAGCTACACAGGAATGTCTGGGTTGTTTTGGAGGATGGGAGCTGTAAGTCAGACACCTTCTCTTTGATCAGAAAGGGAAAGTAGAACTGAGGCTTATCTCTCATCAGAAAGCAAAAGGAAAACCAATAGGCTGGTAAGCAGCTTTCACAGACTTTACTCACTAGCCAAAAATAAGAGTCAAACAGAAGAGGCTGAGAATCAGAGTGATCATTCCTGGGAAGACCCTGTCAGGTTTAAGAAAGACCATGCTCCTGAGTGCATCTGTATCCCAAATCCGATCTCTACAGCTCACAGCTCTTGGCAGCCTAGTAAAAAACAGGTTTCTGCAGGATTAGGGAAAGATTATCACAAAGCTGTCTTACCAAGAATGTGCTATAATAGGGAACATGAAGACCAGTTATGGCACTAAATGCTGTCAGATCATCTTTTAACTCTCAGGAATCTGATGCAAAGTATGTTCTAAAACAGCTTTTGTAGCTACAATGCCTCAGGCAGACCCAAGGCACAGAACCTGTGACTAAGCAGTGCACAACACCACCACCAAATGAGAAAATACAGCTTCCCTGTTAACAAGCAACTTCTGTAGCACTTGAATGAGTCCAACTGAACAGTGTATAGCACTGAAAGGACTCATCACTCAGCTGTAGCATCTGACTGAACTATGGACCCTTTCTATTGGGGAACAGCTAATTAGTCTTGAATTGGAGCAAAGTATCCCATGGAGCAGAAGGTGCAGTGTCTAAAAGCATAGCTCAGGAGCAGTCCATGGAAGATGAAGACACCAGAGTGCTTAGGAAGACAGTTACTTGGCTGCCTTAAAATTAGTCAGGAGTTCAGGAAGGAAAGGTGACTCTGCCCCAAGGTGCTGTATGCATTAAGGAATGCAGAAACAAGTTTCTCCCTTCAGAAAACGATCCCAGTAGTCGGTTAGTAAATGGTATGTGGTAGGTATGGATGCAAATTCTCTGCTGCTGCTTAATGAGTAGCTGCTGGCCTACATCATGGCCCGAAGAGAGATAAGAGCTGAATTTTCATCATTGGAGCTGCAGCGGGTAGGGGAAAGCATTATCCTTCACTGTCACCATAACAATGGCATGACGTTTCTTTCTATCTGCAGTGGTTTAGACATCAAGCAGCCTCAACAAGAGTAATTTATTGCTATGTGCTCCTCATTTATTCTACTCTGAGAATCTGCAGGAAACAGCAGTTAAAGAAATGGGAAAATAAAGCCAGATTTCAAATTGCCTTGTGATGACACTTTGGAAAACAGAATTGCTTTACCATTGCAATGGTCAGACTGTAACTGACTTCAGTAGAGCCATTTCATTTGAATGAAGGAACAGAACTCTGCATTCATGATGCTGGCCAGCAGATGAGGCACCAGGAGAGCCAGCACTCAGCTTTCACAGGCAGATCCAGCTTGTAGTGTCAGGGTCCTCAGCACACCAACAAGGCCTTAAGTATCCCATGAGCCCTAGCCAAACAAGACTTGCACTTTGTTCCAGGAGCTCCATTCAAGTTCAGGCCCAGGCACCCTGTGCTGACCTGAGCTATGTTGTACCCATTTCCATGCACATTCCCACGTTGTTATTTGGCATTGCTGGACTGATTTTAGACCTGGCCTGCTCTTTGCCTGAGGATGGCTGGGCTGTTGATGGAATCTGTTACTGTCACCAGCCCTGGTCTGCTTGCTCTTAGGGGCTCTGCCCCACTGAGAAGGATGCTGCTCCTGCCTGCACTGTGGTCTTCCTCTGCTGCTGGCTTGCCTTTACTTGTGGAACAGCCCTGCCTTCCCTGCTTCCTGGAAGTGACATGGTTTAGTGGGAGGTGTCCCTGCCCATGGCAGGGGGGTTGGAACTAGATGATCTTAAGGTCCTTTCCAACCCTAACTATTCTATGATTCTATAATTTCACCTACAGCCTCCTTGTGAGTGCAAGGTGTATGTGGATAAGAGGGATAGGGATGCTTGTAGGTGGAAATAAAGTAGCAATTCTTCCACAGTTACTTTCTCATTGATACTTCTCTCTCTTTGCATAGGTTCATCACCTAACTCACTCTTAGTAACAAAATGAAATTACAGTCTCAAGACTAACTAGAATGGGGGATACAATAAAGAATGTCATATGGATCTGGGATAAGTTTAGAAAGATAACAGCTACTCAAGAACGGCATTGATACTCAACTTGAGGCACAGAACCTAAAGAACCAACCTAGCTCACGTTGCTCACATCAGTGGAGAGCCAGAACCAACATCTTCTCTTGAGTATTGGATAGAGAGCATTAAATGATCTAGGTTCTGTTTCCAGACAAAAACTGGATTGCTTATTAAGAACCAGATGAGCCATGGAAAGCAAACTTGCCCCCTTCTTAGAGCAGCACATGCAAGCACAGGACAACTTTGTCTACTTGAAACATTTGATAGATGGGTGAAAGTCTGGAGTTCTTCAGGGTTGTTAGCTATTTATCATTATGGAAATCATGCCTATTCAATGGAAGTGCTGTCACCTGAAAAAAGGGACAAGCTGTTGGGCAGGTAAGTAATCTGAAGGATGCATGTGCCACACTTTCCCATAGTAAGCTTTTCACAACATAGGCACAAACTACTTCCAATGTGACATACCCTTCTCTAAAGATATTAAAGGATGGGTGAGTGCACTGAAGTATGCTCCTATATCATAGGGTGAATTGTCTTCATGTTATATTGATTTTAAAGTAATGAAATTATAAAACATCAGTAGAACACAATGAAGATACTATTGCTAAGGCTGCCAAGCTCACAACAAACCATACTTGTGCCTCAGTCAAGCACATGAACTGTAACAATGTTCACCTTCCTAGAAACCTTCCTTCTAGGAAACTAAACATATTTTTTCTTGCCCTTCTTCAAGAAGAGAATTAATATCCCAAATTTGCAAATAGGGTCATATGCATTTCATGATTTCACCAGAGTTACACTTGCTTAGTTTCCAGTCTAAATACTAGGCACTTACTAAGCACAGTAAATTTCAAGACTAACTATCACATTGGGGAAGATCTCCAGAAACAAAACTGCCTTAAAGCCAAAGCAGATTTAACTCTGTAAGGATTACATGTAACACATACTCAAAAGCCATTTGATTTCTTTGCTGTAAAGTTTACCCAAATAAAATGAATGTCAAGATTTGTACACTGAGCTCCAGTGACTACCAGCTTCTAGAACTATTTGATGGGCAACAGAAACTAGGTAAAATTTCATGCTATTCAAATTCCCTCACATCATGCCCCTAAAAAAGTATCATCATACAATCACAGGATGGTTTTAGTTGGAAGGGGCCTTAAAGGTCATTCAGTTCCAAACCCTGCCACAGGCAGGGACACCTTCCACAAGAGCAGCTTGCTCCAAGCCCCCGTGTCCAACCTGGCCTTGAACACTGCCAGGGCAGCCACAGCTCCTCTGGGCACCCTGTGCCAGCACCTCACCACCTTCAGAGGGAAGAACTTCTGTCTAATGTCTAATCTAAATCTGCCCTCTGCCAGTTTAAAGCCATTACCCACATCCTGTCCCTATACGCCCTAGTAACATGGAGCCTTAAAATTAGTCAAAAGCCTTAGCAGGCTTGTGTGCAGCAGGGCTTACAGAGATTGGGGATTTTGGTCCTTGCAGTACTTCAATTCTTCATTGGAGTTAGAAATAAATTAGGCTTTTTCCTGCAGTTAAAAAAGGCACTACGCTTTTCAACAGTTCATCTTCCTGCTGTCACTGACAGCAATATACAGCAGAGGGACCCAAAGTCTTCTGCAGCTGCGCTGGAGCATTGTGTTGCACACAGCAGGAACATAGTGAGGACAGCCTCTCACAACAGTGCAGGAACTGGGACACAGGCTGACAGGGAAGAAGTCTTTTGAGCTCAGTCACCCAACACACCAATTAAACAGCAGCAAGACACACATTCTAAAGGCTTTTCTTCCTCCCATTGTTAAAGGTTTTTGAAAGGTAGATGGATGGATCAGAGCAGTGAATAAGTGGGACAGTGGTAATGCGTCTAAAATAGCATCCCCAGCCACTAATAGATCATTTTCTCTGTACCTGAAGGGTAAAATGTCAGTTTTCTTTCCCTATTTTCTTGTTGTTGCTACTACATATAGCTCTGAAAATAGATTTTTACCGTAAACAGCTCCTGGGGGAAAGGTATAATTGATGATGGTGTCTTGCACAAAGAGGCACCCTCTTGGCAATCAGACAGGGATAAAAAGTCATTTTCTACACCATATATTTTAACTTTTTTTCTCCCTACTGAAGTAAAGCTTTTGGGTTTCTTTTGAGTTTGAGTCTGTATTAGTCTTGAAGTATGTGCAATAATATGGACCAGCTTTGGCAATATTTTGTATACTGCACTGGTCTGAGTATGATACATTTCCTTCGGTACTCCTTTACAAGCATGTATTTACTTCTCAAATTTGGCCTTTCAGCTCACACTGAGTTTAAGAGTGGTGATCCAGTGTTTTACCTCAAGTCAAAACCAGGACAAGGCTATGGAAGCAGCATTCTCAGAGTCCAAAGTGTGATGTTTGTTAAAGAGCAAACACAGAAATAGCATGAAACCTTCTCTTGCACTTCGGGCATCTACTGACTTGGGGTACAGTAAAACAAGTCTCCTGACTGCTGCTAACCATGAGTAATCTCAAGCTGCTGCACAACACATCTCACCCCAGCTGCACTCTCAGAGCAAGACACAATCCAAGCAGCAATATTCAACTACAGACTGCAACATGAAGAAAGTAAAATGATCCCTGTCTGGCAATAATTTGAAGTCACAGCCATACTATCTTCTAATCAGATAGGCAGAGTAGCAAAAAAAAAAAAAAAAAAAACACACGCTCAAATATGAGCTTTTATTTCCAGAGTCTCTATATAAATATGCATGTACATATGTTTATATGTAGGCAGTGAACAAGGAAATACACATCAGTGGCAGGGTTTCTTATCTAATGTATGCCCAACCTAAATTGTGCACTTTTAAAACAAATTTTAGTTAGATATTCACACACCACATCCACTGCTATTCAGATCAGACGCATGCAACAAAGCTGCATATAACCCCCACATATCCACCTAGATCTAGAACATCAGGAATATGCTTGTTTTTTGAATCTGTGGTAAGGATTTAGCCTTTCTACACACTATAACCTACAGCTTTCATGAAGTTACCCCTTTCAACCACAGAAAGAAACTTTCTAAAGTGAAATTGGGAATTTCATAACACAGCAAAAATCTACCTGCTCCTTCCCCAGCCCATGTTGATGTAACTTGTGGCATAAGACAAGTGATGTTGAGCAGCATGGACTAGAAATATGCTGGGAGTCAGTACAAAATGAGATTTTGTTCCTGGACTACCAATGGCATCTCAAAATCTTTAACTGGCCTACTTCATAGTTCAGAAAGAAAGCAAGTTAATGTTATTAAGGAGCATATTTCCTTTCACCTCATCATCTTATTCTCTTCTACTCCCATCAGACTTCTCTACCACCTACTGCACACATACAAGGATGCCCTCACAGCCTTGCTCAGGGTCAGACGGACTGAGCTACAGCTTCAGGATCTTTTCAAAAAGAACATCTACTTTAGCATTACCACTTCAGTTGTTTCAGATGAGGCCTTTAAACCAAGAAACCTATTTTAAAATTATGACTGCCTAACAGTTCACTTTATGATCTTCTATATATAAATATATATATATAAAAATATTATCTTCTGCCACCACCCCCCAAAATAAGTAACAACATGAGTCTGTGATGTTGGAAGCTGCTGCATTTGAGAAGTACCAAATATTTTGAGAATCAAAAGAAAAAATAATGAGCTCTAACTATATTGTTGAAGAAGCCATATTTAAAAGGCCACAGCTGACAAGCCCAGTCAGAGACAAAAAAATGTATCACATTTCTACCAGTGGGCTCTTCATTTCCATGGCAAAAGCGACCCAACCATCCTCTCCAGATGGCAAAGGCAATTTGAAATCCTTACGCCATCACAGAAGATAGAACACTGATTTTTTTTTTAAGTCTGGTTACATACAATAAAGTCTAGAGTAGCTCCACTGATGACATTGAGATGAATTCCTATTTACTCAGTCTGAGAGCAGAGCTGAAGCCTGTGTATTCAGACCCAAAGCTGACTGTGCTGTGGAAAAGACTGACTGCAGATAACCTGCCTTCAAGAGAAGGGTGTTGGTGCCTGAATGGCTGCTTAATTGCTTAAGTGAGGACTTGCCTCCCAGACATGAAGAAGCATGAGGGTTAAGTTCTTGTACTTCAAAGAAGATGCAGCAGTAGAAATGCTTATTTTGACATACAAACTGATGAAAAAAATATCAAACTAGCATTTACGCTGAGCATTAAAAGTGTGCTTAAGTATCATTGAAGCCAGTGCTTAAAGCTGTACATTACAACATCATCATATTGGTCACTACATTCTGAGAACATTTAGGTTTTTTAAGCCTCGGGCATTTTCTTACACACACACAAGGTGGAACACAAATGGGTCCAAGCATTGCTAAGAGCAGAAGAACCCTAACTTATCTCAAATCCCACAGTGACAATCAAAGTAGCAAAAAGCACTGACAAAACAAGCTGCAAAGCTTCTACCCCCAGACATCATGAGCAGAAGGAATGATATAACCAGTTACTGTGTAAAAGCAGAAATAAGCAGATCAGGCAATTATTTGGAATAAGTACTATCATGGTTTAAGCCCAGCCATAAATAAGCCACACAGTTGTTAGCTCATTTCCCCCTCTTCTTCCCCTTTCTCCCAGAAGGATGGGGAAGAGAATCGAAATAATTTAACTCCCACGGGTTGAGATAAGAACAGTACAGTAACTAAGGTATAACACAAACCACTGTTGCTGCCACCAATAATAGTAATGAGAAGGGAAATAACAAGGGAAGAGAATAGAACCACTCACCACCCACTGACCAATACCCAGCCTTACCAGAGCAGTCATCTAAACCTTCCGGGTGACTGCCCCCAGTTTATATACTCGCCATGATGTGCTGTGGTATGGAATATCTCTTTGGTTACTTTGGGTCAGGTGTCCTGTCTCTACTTCCTCCCAGCTTCCCCTCTGCCCTGGCAGAACATGAGACTCAGAAAGTCCTTGGTCAGACTAAATATTACTGAGCAGCAACTGAAAACATCGGTGTTATCAGTGCCATTTGCAGGCTGAAAGTCAAAAACACAGCACTGCACCAGCTACTAAGAAGGAGAAAAATGACTGCCACTGTTGAACCCTAGACAGGCACAATGCTGAAAATAACATATAATTTAATTAACTTCTTAAATACTTGATCACTAAACCAACTGCTTCTAAAGGTCTCCTTATAGCCCCAATTATATGGGGTTTTGTCACTATTATGCCTTACCACTAAAAAGTGCTGTGTCACCAATACACATTTACTCATTTATTTATTCTTTGTAACAAAGGCCAAAATTTACTTGGAATTTACATTTTACTTGGAAAAAGTCTTACTTAATCAGTAAGATCTGTCCAAGTAAAAAGATAATTCATGGATTTCACACTACAGCAATGTGAATAACAACATCATTTAATGTCGCAATGAGGGATGGGGACGCAGTTTGATGCAAACAAAAGTGCATTTATTCTCTCAAATCTTACACTTATATACTTTTCTCTTATCAAGAAATGCTGTGTCTGTTTCTAATTGGAAGCAGTGCCAAGTGTCCACCTCAGATTGGTTCCGTGTCTGCCACTGGTCAAGCACTGATTGGATACAGAAAACTTCCCATAAGGCAATTCTTAAACCATCTTCAC
>JASSUY010010676.1:0-23705 GCA_032466535.1 Forpus xanthops
ACATGACGTGCTGTGGTATGGAATACCTCTTTGGTCAGTTTGGGTCAGGTGTCCTGTCTCTGCTTCCTTCCGGCTTCTTCCCAGCTCCCCTCCTCCCTGTCAGAGTATGAAACTCAGAAAGTCCTCTGCCAGCCTAAACACTCCAAGCCATAACTGTAAACACTGGTGTTATCAGTGCTGTTCCCAAGCCAAAAATCCACAACACAGTGCTGCACCAGCTACTACTTAAAGGGGAAAAATGACTGCTGCTGCTGAACCCATGACATTAATAAAAATGTTACCAAGAATTTGCCTCTATCCTTATATTTAGTTACTATTTATAAAGCAATTAGGAGGGTAAAAAAAATAGTATTTGGGTTTTCCTTAAAATAAGTATCTGTCCCAACATCTTGCATTTGTGTGGCTTTATCTTACAAACTTAAAAACTGGAAGTGCTCCACAAAACATCACAGATATAAAACCTAAAAATTAGCCATCAGAGGGCACTCTTTTCCTCTCTGAGGAACTCATCTGGCCTCTTCAGCCTATCTTGAGAACTTACCTAACAGCTACTAAAAAACCCACCTCTGCAGAGGTATCACGGTTGATGATCCATAGCCATATTCTTTGAGGTGCTTAGTGTTTTGGCTAATTGCAGACTAATATGTATATGAATATAAAGTATAAATAAAATATGGACATGGACACACAAATCTGAATCTTCCTCCCAGACTTTGAACTGGACAGCGATGAGTATATTTGACATAAACTGCACTTCCGTGGTACAGCACTTTAGCCCAGAAGTGGCTATTTCAAATTGCAAATGAGCTCTTTCCTATGCACAGATGATGTGTCACACCATGTACACTACAGAAAGATTGAAAAGTGTTGCAGGAAAGATTGCTAATTAGTGTGACACAGTGACTTACCTTGCTTGACCAGAGACATAAATTCTAGTCGTTAATCTCTGTGACTTAAGAGTGTAAGCAAATGTACAATGCTTTACCAGTAAATAATTTTTAGACTTCAAAGGCTGCAGTGCAAAGCAGAATTGTTAAATATTATGGATGCATATTGCAAAACACTGAACTCCATGAAAGGGGTTTGAAAAGATAATATTCTTAAATTGTTGCTTAAAAGGCATGCACATTATGGTTAATAGAGCCCAGATGCTGACTGGGTTTGAAAATCCAAGCAAACTAAAACAAAATAGTGTTTTGGTGTCTGTCAGCCCGAAATGTGAGCTCTTTTAAAAGGATGTTTCCTCTGCATCAACCTAGCATTTAAGTACTTTACCAATTTTAGAAATGTAACTTTCTCAAATGACATTTCTGTAATTTGGCTTTGAAATGTAGCCATGGCTGAATATTCCTAAGAAAAATCTAGGACTTGCCTGTGGTCTGGTGGGCAGTGCCAAATTAGGAATCCTGCATGGTTCACTCTGAAAATACAACCGCCGAAGAAGTGTATCCTTAGGCAGTGCTGTTTTCAACTCCATGGGAGATGGAAAAGGAGAAAAGAGGTAGTAGGTGGACAGACTGACCCTGAATGCACCATCAGCAGGAGTCCAAATGCTCCTCCAAAGGTGTAAAGAAAATGCCCAAGCCTTCCAGGTCATCTTATTTCATATTTTCTCTTGGGGATATCAATGCATTCCTGTTGTACTAGCTTGCCTGTATGGGCTCCTGAACCCAATCACCTTCTCCTCTGTGAAGATTTTGTTTTAAGTATTCTTTTTTTAGCCACAAAGAAATGCAGTTCTCATACTGGGCAACCTCTTCTGGTAGAGGAAGTGGAAAAGAAAGAATGGGTATTATACTAAATGTGGAGGGGGGAATAAGGTAGTAGTGAAATATAAGAAGAAACAACTCTTTATCTAATTAAAAAAAAAGGGATTTGATGGAGTGTTTGCCACAACAGTACTAAGAGTGCTAAATATTGCTGTGGTTTGACAGACTGTGGGGAACCTGCAGACAGTGACTGCAAAAACAAGTAAAGCCTCATGGCCTGGAGAAAATTCCTGGACTAGAGACATCGCTATCTGTCCAGGAAAATCTGGTTGGAAGCTGCCTATGTCCCAGCGAAAAGGCGCAGTTCATACAGTATGGAAATAAAAGGCCCTGGGGAGACCTCATAGAAGCTTCTCAAAACCTAAACGGGGCTGACAAGAAAGCTGGAGAGGGACTTTTTACAAGGGCATGTAGTGACAGGAAAAGGGGAAGCGGTTTTTAACTGAAAGAGGGGAGATTTAGATCTGATACTAGGAAGAAATTCTTCTATGTGAATGTGGTGAGGCACTGGCACAGGTTGCCCAGAGAAGCTGTGGCTGCCTCATCCCTGCAGTGTTCAAGGTCAAGTTGGATGAGGCTTCAAGCTACCTGGTCTAGTGGAGGGGGTCCCTGCCCGTGGCAGGGGGTTGGAATTGGATGAGTTTTAAAGTCCCTTCCAAACCAAACCATTCCATGATTGTATGATTCTATGATAAAAGGAAGGGGGAAAGTATGTTTGGTTGCTATTGAACTTTAGGAAGGAAGAGATGATCTGGTACTCTACCACCGAAGGAGGAACGCCACAGTAAACCCACTGCACTCTTGGAAAAAGATAAACCTTATCAGGTATACCTCTCACATGAGCTGACCTTATGTTGGGGAAAATGAAGCATTTTTGGATGAAACATTTTTCTTTATAAACTGTATGACCCAGGCAAAGTGCCAAAGTGATGATACGAGGGTGTTCTATTTTATCTGTGAAGTGGTTATATCAGGCATCATTGTTGAAGTCATCACTACGTCATGTCCAGTTCCCCAGTCTGTGCTGCAGACTTTCCTGCTGGGGGCAAAAGACCTGAGCTTGAATTTCAGTACGAAACCTTGTCCCTTTTGAAGTCAGTGAGAATTCTGCCATTGCCTCCAGAGGGACCAAGATTTCACCACACTGTGCCCATTAATTCTTGGTGAGACATTCAGCAAGACAGCTAATTAAGATAGTGGCTTCTGTGATGTGGGCAGCCACAAATTAATTTGCTGAGCAGCCATCTTCTTCTGGCAGCTTTTGTTCATTAGGGACTTCAGTCCAAGTCCTACAAAACAGCCCATTGACTCCACTGGAACTCAGGGCACAGTCCAAAAATAGAGTGATTTTGGCAGTCACTGCTGGTTTCAGGAGCTCCAGCTGCCATCCCTTGCTGTCCTGTGGCCTGATAAAAGTGTTTATGAGGCTGGACCACCAACCAAATCAGAGAACTAACCTGAGTATAAACAAAATGTCCTGTGAAAGCTCTTGTATTATTGAGCCACAGTCTAAGTCTGAAGGCAGGAGTAAGGCTGCGCAGGCTTCTTAGCAGTTGGAGCTTTGGAGTGCATTTGAGCCAGCAAACCAAGGTTTCTCTAAGGTTAATGGAAATAACTGCACTCAACAAGGGGAGACAAAAGAGACATTCCCTCTCCATTCTCCATTTATTTTGACTTTAAGCTCAACTGAAGGAACATAATCATCTCAGGGTTTTCTGCCTGCAGTAATCTTGACTCCTACTTTACTTTGTAAAAGCCTCAGGCATGGAGTTAATTCTACATACATGAATTAGAAGTAAATTCATATATGAATTAGAAGCAGTTAGAAGATAGGCTCGTCTTGAATCTTAAGCATTTATGGGGAAAAGAGTTCAAAAGAGAAAAACTAAGCAGGAGAGGATTCAAATTATAGAAAATCAGTGAATTACACCAGTGTGAGGGGTGACAGCATATAATGTGTGAAAGCTAAAAATAAAACCAGCCAGCACTGACAGCAGGGAAGATGCCTGTAAGGGTATGAGCAACAAAGCAGGGATGAGGCTACCAAGGTAGACACAAGTGATATCAGCAGAAACAGGTCAGATGTGAGAGGAAATGGCATATAGAGAAATGTGTTCTATGATGCAGGGGTTCAGGCTTGAGGTTTTCTTCAGCTGCGCATTGTATGATTAAGATACAAATTCATGACAGATCTGCCATACTTTGCAAGAGGTTAATCATGGATTGTGCAACATTGTGAGCGTACAATATAAGGAAACTCCCCAAAAGCTCTTTTTCTCCTCCAATTCAAGTTAAACAGTGAAAATAAATATAAAAGTGTGCTCCTTCTGCCTGCTAGGTGTGACAAGGGTTAGATGTGGGTTATCTACCATCTAGGTACATTTTTGCATGGGAAGGCCTTCCAAGCCCTTTCCCTCCACTAACCACATGGATCTTGCTTGAGTTTGCTCACCCTTCCAGCTGAGAGCACAATTCTGGAGGAGGCAATTTCATCCAGCAGAGTCAAGGACAACATTTTGTAACCTAAACCTGGCCTCAGGCAGGTTTGTTTTTGTTTTTGTTTTCCCCAGTAAAAGCTGGAATTCTGTCATTTATCACATGACTTGAGGAGCCTGATGTCAGAGTCAGTCTACAACACTCAGGCCTTTAATCTGTACAAATGTATGTCCAACAGATATGAAATTAAAATTTATACACTTCTGTTAAGTTTCTAGCAACCCTGAAAATAATATGGACTTCTGAATGTAAGGATCTCCAATTTTGCTATAAGATGCCTGATAACTTGTCATTATCCTACCAGCCAGCTGCCATACTCTATGAAAGAGGGAGAATACGATGCAGGCATTTAGGCTTAATGTTCCTTGTAGAAATTCTGAAGTATATTTCTTCATCTAAGGAAATGCAAAAAAGTTATATCTTGTACTGCTTATTAGGAATGAACAAGGCAGGTGAGAAGCTTTAGGTGAGGATCTACTACAAAATCTTAACTTTTAGCCTCTTCAGAAGTAAAAGTGTGTGTCCACATGGATGTAACAGTGGAAATGAGTAACTCATATTTCATCACAGCACATAGGTCACTGCTTTTAAGGGGGTTTTGTACTACTACAAACCCAGCATACTACATTCAGTCTTGCAAGGGGGGTAAAATCCCAAAACACCCCCCGAAAGTGCTGGGAAATAAAACATGCAGCACTATATCAACCGAGCAGCAAATCCTACTGTAAAGGAGCGCCTGGTACTGCTGCTCTGGGTCAGAACAAGATTACTGCTCCGTAATCTCCACACTGGCTGCATTAATTGTAACTTAGTTTTAGCGTCTTGCTTATCTCCCTCCCCCTCCGCCCCCCGAGCGATACTTAATATTACAGCCCGTCTCCCCACGTTCGTTTCAAACCCGATCGGTGGGCACCGCACATCGACACATATTTAAACGTCCCCTTAACGCCAGAGCTGGTCGAAGTGCCAGGCCCTGGGGGAAGGCCCTCCGCAACCCTGCCCTCTCTCAGAGCGGGCAGGTGGGCACCAGCCGAGAAGAAATAAGGCACCGACGGCCCGGCGCTGCCCCGCGGTACCCAGCCCTCACCCAGCGGAGGACCAGCTGCTGCCTTTGTGCTGCTGCTACCTCGGCCGCCGCTGCTCTGTGGCAGAAAGTAGTCCCGTCGCTCCCGGTCCGGTGTTGCTCCGCGGGCAGCATCGCTACGCGGCGGAGGGGGTGAGGAATGGGAAGTAGTCCCGCTGGAATGCGACAGCGGCGACCGCCCCCAGCCACCTCCCCTCACTGTGCCCGCGGGCGGGCGCCGCGGGGGGTACCCTTACACCGCCCTCTCCCAGCCCGGCCCGGCCCGGCCGGATCCGATTCCACCGCTCAGCGGACCCCGCCGGGCTTTTGTCAGCGGCGGGGCGGGCGGGAGCGTGTGTGTATGTGTGTGACCGTCCGTGCGAGAGATGGCTGCGTGCGCCTGCCCTCGCCGCTCCGCCCTCCCGCTCCCTCCCTGACGGGGGAGAGGTGCTGGGGGGGGCGGGCGCTGCTCCAGGAGCCGTCCGGGCGCGGCAAGGGGAGGCGGAGGCCGAGCCGGGGGAGGAGGAGGAGGAGGAGGGTTGTATCCCTGCGCCTGTGCGCGCCCGGCGGAGGCGGAGGCCGGGCGAGTGAGCGGTAGGGGTGGATGGGGGAACGACCGCAGCAGTTGCGGTGAGGCGGCGGCGGCCGGCATGGAGGGTAGCTCCCGCGGCGGCGAGACGGGGCAAGTGGCCTGCTAGAGGCCGGCGAGGGAGGAATCTCCGCGGCCGCCCTTCCTCAGCCTCCCTTCTTTCCTCCCCTCACCTCCTGTCTTCCCCGCCACCTCCCCCGCCCGCCTGGAAGCATGAACTGGCAGCGGAGGTGTTGCTCCTCGCCGCCGCCTCCCCGCCGGTGAGAGCGAGGAGGGAAGGAAGATGGGGGCCGTCCTACGCAGCCTACTTGCCTGCAGTTTTTGTTCGCTGATGAGAGGTGAGAGGGGAGAGGGGGGGAAAAGTTGCCGGGGTGGCGGCGAGGGGCCATGTTTGGGCGTGCGGGAGGGGAGAGGCCTGGCTGCCGGCGGGGAGCGGGGCCCGGCGCGGGGGCAGCGCTCTCCCAGCCGCCGCGCCTCCACGCCAACTTCCCCGCCGGCCCGTACCGCACCGAGCCCCGAGCCAGCGGAGCCCCTCCCGTCGCTCTCCGCACCCGGCCCTGGGAAGCAGCAGCTCGGTCAAGCCGGTGTCAGGCTGATACCGCTGTTACTATCGCCAGGCTCCTTTTCTCCCCCGAGAGTGGCGCTTTACCGGGTGCGGGGGGAGCGCGGAGCTTCACGTATCCAGCGTGTGTGGTGTGTTGGAAAGTGGCCGGGATCTGGTGTTTCAGTGAGCCCTTTCTCGCAGCGAAGTGAGCGTACGGAGTTGGCGAGAAGGAGAATGAATGCTTCATCCTCTCAGCTGTGCTGGCTCTGCGCTGGGACTTGGGAGAAGTTTGTGTTTCACTAGTGAACTGCCACGGGTGTTCATACAGCTTTAAATCGGCAGTCGAGTGCCTTACGGGGGGATGTCACGTAAAGTAGCTGAGGATTGTATTCCACTTATCCTTTCCACCAATATTTCTTGTCGTTTAAGGCACAATTTGCATGAACGCCGTGTTCTGGAGTTGATTATTGTTTTCTTAATGCTCTAAACATAGTTACAGTAACTAGTTCTTTGCGTTCAGTCTTTCTGGGAAGACATCACCTGTAGTGTTTACGTCCATTGCTTTGCCATTTATTCGAATTTTTTCATGCACATGGGGGAAGAGATTAATTGCTAACTCTAAAACACACGTTGGCTTAGAAAGTTCATCAACACTTGCATGTTCAGATGAAATCTAGGCTAAAGGTGGCTTATGTTGAAGTAACTGCTCTGTCTCCAGTTGCTCAGTACGCTGGAAAACAAAAATTTTCCTCTCCTCCATAACCTTCCCCCCCCCCGCCGTGCATCTGTTTGCCATATTGTATCCTGTTTGCAAAGATACAAGTATCCTTATAAATGGGTTGTGTGTTATTTCAAACTCCTATTATGGTGGTTGAAACACAGTATTCAAAAGTTGAGGTGCCTTAACTTTTAACTGAAGTCTTGAGCATGGAGTGGAACTGTTTCCTGGCCAGTTCGTTTTGTTAAGTACCAATTGTACCTGTTCTTAATAAACCATTTGGTTGGCTCTCACTGTTCAGCCTAGTTCAAATGACAGCATAGAAATTGATGTCATATGTAATGTCACGTAATATTGTCACTGTAATTTCTTCAAATTAATCTTGCAAGAGTGGCATGTGCTTTTGCAAATCTGTTTATAGTTGATGATGCTTAATAAGACACTTTGAAGAAACATTCAGTGTATAAACCATCTGGACTGTCATTTATGTCTCTTGTCTTTGTCTATTGCCAAGGACATTTGTATCCGAACAGTGTTTTTGTTTCTGCTGTATTCAGGGTCTCCTGCTGTTTGATCACCTACCTGAAGTTGTAATCTTCTGTTTGTGACATGATAGTAATTTTCCTACTGGCTAATTGTTACCTTAGGTAGAGATGAACAGCAGGAACAGCTGACATCTGAAGAAACAGAAAATCAGATTTTAATGCGTGCATCCTCCCTAATAAACATCTATGCAAGTAGAATTGGTTTGAATAAGATGTGTTGAGTTCAGAAGAAGTGTCAGCAGTTCCTTAATGAGGCAGAGGCAGTGCCAGCATGGATATGAATAAGTTTATGCATGAAAGTAGAGGTGAAGTTATGAAGTTCACTGTTTGATTTTGTGAATTCAGTGCTGGAAGGATGCTAAGCCAACAGTGCTGGAGCCTGAAACTCAGAAAATGTCAGAGTGTGTATTTGTGGACTGCAGTAATCTGTCTGCTTACAGAACTAGCCTCCCTGTTCTCATTGACTTAAAAATAAAGTCAGATGGACAGAGGTTTACAACAGCTGAACTGTGATCATTAGTCTGAGGAAACTATGGTGGACTCATTTACCGATCTGGAAAGGAATAAAACTGGTAACCTGGAACGTCAGTGCCCTGTAAACTAGTAAGGACTTAAAGAAGTACCAGGTCATTACTAGTCAGAAATGGATGCATAGGGCAAGGCACCTGTCTTTCAAAGTTATCCCAGGACGGGCATAATCCAGATCCTACTGACATTTTCAGGGCAGGTATTTGGATTTCTAAGAGACAGGAGGTAACTGTCATGAAAACTTGCTGTGGTTTGGATTTTTTGTTTTTGCATATTCTGGCTGATGGAAGGAAGGGTTCACTTTCCTGGAATCTCTTGACCCTCGTTTGAATCTGGTCTCTGTTTTCTCAGCCCCGGTTTGATTTTGAGGATTGGGCTTCACCATCTGCAGTGCTTCTTGAAGCCACTCCCAGAGAGAGTACACGTGGAGGAGTGAGTTAGAGCTGCTTCACGGAAGCTTTGCTGTATTCTCCATAACAGCTGTGAAATCAATGAGGATCTTGTTTGATAATTGTCAGTTTGAAAGAGGCAATAGCAATGGCATCACATCTGTCAGGGAGCTGCAGATAAGTGTGAAACTGAGGTTTCAACTTATTAAAAAGTGATAGAGTTCTTCCTCTGCACATACTCATGGCTTACTTCCAGAAACAACTCTCCAGTCAGCATGCAATTGCTGTTTCGTCTTTAAAGCATGATCGTGCAGACAGTGCACAAAGCTCTTGTTTGAATAGGAATCTTGCAAATGATGTTCGTGCAGACATACTGAATATTGCAGACTTCTGCGCTTAAGGTCAGTTAGTGAAGAGATAAAAATGCCTCTTTGGTAATGTGCATTTTGAAATTAAAGCTTCCCTCTTGTGCATTCAGAGGAGGATTTGTTTTAATCTATTGTTTTAATATTATTACTCTTTAAATTCATTTTAATCTGTTACTTGCTTTTGACAAACAGATATTCTGCTTTTTTTGTAGCTTTTAGATAGATTTGTTGCATGTAGTTTAGGACAACTTAATGTTCAAGACTTGCTGAGTTGTGAATGAAGGCATTTGCCCATATTTTTCTGCTAGAAGTCAGAGAGGGGGATAAGGGTTAGGTTTTTAACTTCTGAAGTGCTCAGGCTGGTGGTGAAGTGTGGCATTTCCAGCTGAAACTATGCATTTGCCTGCAGGCAAAGTATCTCTTAACCTAGGACTGTACAATCCTTAGGTTTGACAATGAGACTTGGAAAAATATATATATATTTGCAATCATCATGGTGTATTTCTTCACCCAAGCTTGAGTCAACTATATTCTAGTCATGTTTTTTCATTGTATGATTCCTCAGAAATCACTGTGCCTTTGTCTGCCATGATTTCCAATGCATTTTCCTCTTTCATCTCTACATAGAACAGTCTGAAATTAGTGTGATCTAAGGTGTGACAAAATCTACCATTACTTTAATAGTTTTTGAAATTGTATTTATCATCAGATTGCTTTAGCTCTTCTTTAAAGCCGGAAAATAAGGGCTTAAAAAGTTTGGTGTAAGATTTTGCTGTGTCTTAGAGGTAAGGTGAAGTAGTGTTTTTGGCAAGGTGCACTGAATATGCAGGGAAGTTATGGGTATATGGATGAAACTGTATATCTGGGCAGAGGTGTATATAGATGATGTGATTTTTATATCTTTCAGTGACATATTCAGATGAAAAGGTTTCTTCATGTTTCACACCAATGCTGGTTAGAGGGGCATTAACCATACTGATGCTTCTTCCTTTTCCCCGGTGAACTGATTACATATGCATTCCTTGAGTTCTAGGTAAGGAATTTGGCTAGAAGCTGTAGAATGCATAGAGGAGTGTTGTTTGTTTGTTGATTGGTTTTGGGTTTTCTTTTTCAGGAAGATAGGTCAGGATCTGGAGCACAGGAACATTTTAAACTGTCTTTGGGAGCTGGAGAAATCTGATTCCTTTGGACATCTGTAATCCACCTTTATGATGATGTCACATCTCAAAAATGCCAGCTTCACAAATAATTTGCTGCAGTGCACGTAATATGGGATTTACTTTTTAGTTCAAGTCGAGTAGAGCAAAGATAATGTAATTTTTTTCCATCTGAGCGAGTGGGGTAGGGGAGGAAAACAGGGAGAAACAGGTCTCAGTTTCTGATCTGTCACCATTCATCTGTGCAGCCAGTCTGCAGACTTAAACACTGTATTCTTTGTCCTCAGCATGTTTAACTTCATTAATTTGCTATGAAATGCTAAATACTTGGGTTGCTTTGCTGATGGCTTCTTCAGAAGACTCCACTTCCTTGTACTATGGGGAGGAGTACATATTACTTTTGAGTGGCACCAGAAACACGGTTACTAAAGCTTTGTTGCATGCCTTGGCTGAGCTGGTGGCTGGGAGCGTGCTCAGCTTCACCTCAGTGTCTACTGCTGGGGAGCCCTTACGCTTCAGCCCACTTACCTGAAAGAGATTTGGTTAGTAAACTGTAAATAGCTGGTGAAATTCTTTGCTGCTCCTCACTTTGGCACAATGGGGGCTGTTTGTGCTTCCAAGGCAGTTGTGACAGTGAAGCAGAATTTACATTGGTAAAGGAATTTCTCACACATGGACTTTTACTGGTAAGTAGTGTAAGTTGCTTGGAAAGACACGGGGGGATGCAATTTCCTTGCAGACTTCAAGGGTGGTCCATTCACCTTCGTATAAAGGAATTGGCACTGTTCACTTAAAAGTTGAGCCCTTGAACCTACACCGAGGGTGACTGTCTTTGTGCAGACATGAGGTTTAGGATGAGCGTGCAATGAGTACTTCCACTTCTGTGCCAAGTGCTTTGTTGTGCTGGCTCTTCTAGAGGGTTGTTGCTGTTTGGTGAAAGAAATATTTTCTAATAACAACCTTTACTTTTTCAACTTATACCTCTCTTGTGTAGTTTCAGGGTGTATGCCACTTGCAAAGGTACAGAATGAGCAGTGCTCTAAACGAAGAAGCTGTGGTGTTCTTTTGTGGTAATTATCCAAAGGTTGGAAGGAGAAAGCATTCCATTTCTAGTGGACTGTACATAAGTACTGGGTATTGACATCCTAAATATTAACTTCTACAGATTTATATGTTTGGCAGGCAATCTGACATAGCCTTCATTAAGCTCTCTAGATACTCCTGTAGTTCATAAATATTTATGGAAAGAGACTTACAGTGTGAACAGGCTCAATATTTGCTCCACATGGGCAGAACTTGGTCTGTATGCAGTGATGGGGTTTGCAAGTAGATAATGAGTTTGTTGTCATTTCTTCTTTCCAATATGGCCTATGAAATAGGTACAAAAATAGGGTGAGCTTTTTGTCTTCTTGTGATTATCTTGGTACAAACCTTTCTATTTTGATGTAATTGGCACAGTCCTCTACCAGTTTTGAAATGGAGTCGAGTGTACCAGTCTATGAATAGAACGGAAATACCGCAATACCTTTTTCCACTTGATTTATAATACGCTTTTAAGAACATATCATTCAAAATGCAGGTTAAAAGAAGCGGTGGTTTAGTTAGTAATACTTTGTTTCCTTTGCAAAACGTTATAAACTATTTGGAGAAAGCAGCATATCAGTTTAAAAGGTGGAATGCTGCTTGAACTTCATTATTTATACAGGGAGAACAATAAGGAAATGTTTTAAATATAAACAGACATGGAAAATGGGAACATTTGTAGAGATTTTTTTAGTATCTTGTTACAGGATCAGATTACCTAAATAGAATTACTCCCTTGTGATATAATCAGTGTGGCAGAAATGATATGATAGTTTTAATTCTGTTTATAAGGGCCATGTGTGAGCTCTTGATGTCAGATTTGAAAAGTAATCATATTTGAGACAGAAAAGCTTAACCAACTAGTATATAATTTTGCTTAATCAAAAATCGTTTGTTTTCCTTCTCTATGATACTGAAATGTAATTTTCTCCTTTATGTTTTTTCTCTTTCTCCCCCCTCCTCATCTGTTCTTAGAGGAAAAACAGTTTGTAAGTTTGTATGGTTTTGGTTTTAACTGTTTATACCTGCAGAACTTCTCAGTAATAAGCGCTCTCCTCTGTCTGTTTTCAGAGTTGAGACTTCTAGAAGCTGACTGATGTGTTCGCTTGAATGTGGAAGATATCAGGAATGGAAAGGGTTGTAGAATTTCAGACTTCTTTCCTTCTTTATTCTGTCAAACCAGAAAATAAACTCTTGCTTGTTACTCATAGTGTTAGTGTTAATTAAAATGTTAACACTGTGGAAATCCAAGAGTCCTCTTGACTACACATAGATTAATAGAGTAGGATTATAAATAATAATAGAAGAGTAGGCATTTGTAAACCTTGTAGTGACTGTTGCTATGTCTTTTTGGAAAATGCACTGGTGCTCTAGTGACTCAGAAGCTTAACTGAGGCTAAGTAGCCTTTCCCCTGTAGGTTATGCTAAAATTCATAAATCCAAGTTGGGTGGTTTTGTGTTTATGGGTTTGTTTATTTTTCTTTTGGTTTCTCAGAAATGAGTTCTATTCAGTATGAAAAAGCCTGGGTCATTTAACTTTTTTTTCAGGGGAATCCTGCATGTGTGTGTGTGTGGTTTGGTTTGGTTTTTGGTGTTCTTTTTTTCTTCTGTGTCACTGCATCTACAGTAAGCCTGTTGATTTTACATTAATAGTACTGGGATGTGAGTGGCTTTGAGAGTTAAAAAAAAAAAGGTTAAAATAAATCACATAGTTCCAGCTGTTAGAAAATTATCACACATTTTATTATTATTTTTTTTAGTTCTCAAGAGTATGTGCACATCTTTCCTTACCCTTTCAAAACAGTCCTGAACTGTTTATTTAAACTGGGATTGTTATTTATTATATTAAGCTGTAGTAAACTTTATAGTCTTAAGAATTTATCTGTTCAAAGTGTTATTTTAAGAACTTCTTTTCACTTGCAGTGTATTTTCTTTTAATTTTCTTACAAAACTATTTTCTAGTTCTGTGTGAATCCTTCATGCTTTTTGCAAAATTGTTGAAGCCGTCTTGTCTTGAAGAAAGTATTTTACCAGCCTGAGAAGCAAAATATGTGAACTTGTACCTCCCACTACAACAGTAGAAACAGTGTAGGAAATGATGATGCCAGAAAGTGTAAAGGGTAGTGTTTTGTTTTAGTGGGATCAGGTAGTCTCATCCATCATAGTACAGCTTCAGGTTTGGATTGCAAAATATCATCCCCATTCAGATGTGTGACTCTAATTGGTACAGTATAGCCAAACAAAGCTTCTATTTCTGCATGAGCAAAGGTGCATGTTAGGGAGAACTGTCAGAAACATACCTTGCAGACAGGAGCAGCTTTGTGGCAGTCTACATGCCTACTAACTTTCTCATTAAACAGATTGTGTCAATTTAAACACGTTGTTCCCAGTAAAACTAAGGGAAGTATTGCCAGTGTGCATGGAGCTGGTATGATTTAATCTGCAGCACTGTATTGTTTTCACAGCATTTTGAGCACCTGGAATAGTACTGATGGGAGTCTATCAGAGCACCTGAGGAAACAGGAAGTGTTATGTTGAAGTTCTGCAGACATTAATGTGGCTCATGGTAGTACTTGGTCACACATCCCTAGGACCCTTCCTGCTTTCCAGAGTCTGCTTCTGGCCCAGGGAAGTGTATGGAGCAATATATTCTTATTTACTTGCAACTTTGGGGTTCCTTCTTGTGAGCAGCTGGGTAATGGAAGAAGGTGATAGTGTTCTATGCATAGCAGTTGCAAGAAGGTGTCTGACCAGGAAGCATAGCTCTCTCCTTACCCTAGGTTGTTGTCAGTAACACATATTCAGCATTTAAAGTTATGAAGATGTCTGCTGGTGAAGCAGTACATTTTATCCCCATGAGAGCGGAGTGGGGAAAACTTCAGAGTAGGAGAGTCAATGTTACGGAAAGATGGGCAGAGGGTCAGTGTGGGTGTGCTACCTAATACTAAGAAGAGACATGCTGTGATAATTTGGAAGCCATAAATACTGGCTCTGTGGCTCTCTTGCGGACAGGATGAGTTGATGGGTGATGCCTGCCATTCAGAAAGTCAGTTGCCTGTGATATGCTGTAGTTCATGGTGTACTTCAGTCATGCGTGCTTTTGCTGTACTCTGTCAGGTCTATTGGCTTTGTATGCCTGGGCCTGGTATTTTTACCATTCCCTGTACTCAATTTTTTTATTTTTTTTACTTATTATTCATCCTGTCATTCTTTTGCCTCTGTCCTTCTAGTTCTTTAATAAGAAAATGGTTTTCCAACTAATGGTAGGAGCTTGGTGCAGAATCCAAGCACTGTTGTTACTTGGTGTCTTTGTTTTTGCGCTAATGTGGTTTGCTCATCTCATTCACTAGTGAAACTGACCTGTTCCCATGACCTTTTGAGTTACCATCTGAACAGTCCTTGGGTGGCTGTAGCATGTGGAGTACCCTTTAGGTTAGCTGTAAGGAGGAGAAAAGGTCCTTTCTATCAAGCTTGGGATGCCTCATGCTTGTTTACTGAAGTCCTGTTTGCCTGCTGTGTCCTGCAAGTATATTTGTGAGAACAAGGAGGTTCAGGGAGAAGAGAGCTCGTCCAATGAAAATGGAATGGAGGCTACTGGTAAGTCAGTTCCTTAATATTTTTGTAAAATCTTGTGTGGAATTGTGATTTGTGTGGAATAAATCAGGAAAGCTGCTGTGGTGGAGAACTTGGTGCAAAATCCTGATCTGCTGCTTGCTGCTGAAACTCATGTATTTCCTGGTGATTTTATTTGTTTGTTTGAAAATCATAATCATTGTATGAGGTTTCCTGAGGCTCGGTCCCTGCTTTTTGGGGAAGTTATTTTCATTTGCAACTTGCTTCTCTTCTGATTTGATACAAGTTTCCCAGGCTTTTATTCCCACTGTTACTTCAACTTTTTCCTTCTTGCTCCACCAAACTGAGCAGCCAAACTCAAATATTCATGGATAAGCAAGTACACAGAATTCCTTATTAGCATAAGCAATGATGAAGCAACTTAAAACATGGGTAGTGAAGGAAGAATCCTCACAACTGACTGTGCCAGAATCCTTGTGTCAGTTCAGAGACTTATATTCTTGTATTGGTTCCCTGTTGGACATCTTGGGAATGGGAAGCATTGTATTACATATAAGGAGTTTGAGGAGGTTGCAGTTAATGTACTCTGCTGACACTCTGGGCCAAATGTGGGTGCATGTCATTCCATCGAGGCATGTGGCAAATTTTGGTCACTGTGCCTCATCCAGGACAGTGTGTATTTGCTTGGCACATGTCATCAGTGTGTCTACTCTTTTCCAGTCCTCATGTTTGCTATCCTTGCGGTAGTGTGCTTGGCAATGTCAATTCACCTTTAGATGCTCAAAGTTCTCCAGCAAGATTTTTAAAGGATGGTGAATTTTCTCTTCCCAGCTCAATGACATCTTTGAATGTAACAATCCATGGATTTCTTACCAGTGGACTCCTGCATAGATGTTTCTTTCTACAGTGTGAGGGGTTGCCTAGTATTCCTGGCTGTGTCACACTGGGATTCTGGGGAAGGTTGCCACAACTTACAGTGGCCACCTGTAGTCTGGCAGATCCTGTTACTAAATTGGAGGTTCGCAAGAAACTTGTTCAACTAATTTGTCAAAGCTGATTCAGTCCTCTTTGCCACGTGTGCTAGTACTTAATGTTTGTGTGACTTTGTTCTGAACTAGTTCTGTACCATGGCTGGCTAAAAACTACTTTTTGGCAGGTAGGGGTGAAAGCACGATAGCCTCTTGCTGGTTTAGTTCCCTGCATTGTCTTGCTGTGGGATAAGTGCAGGTGCCGATGTAAGAGAGATGTTGGGGATCAACAGCTGAAAGTGGAGCTGGGGAGAAAGGATGTGGCTGCATCTTGAGCAGATCCAGGAGGCTGCCAGTGACTGGGGGGGGAGAGCTGCTCCCCCTTCCAGCTTCCTGCTGCTTGCCTTATGTTAGTTTTGGAGATTGCTGGATCACTTCTTGCTTTAATTCAACTTGCTAACCCAGTCAAACCTTTCACTGAAGTAATGATTTGAATCAGCTCAGGGAGGGCCCCTTAACTAAGTGAAGGGGTAGAACAACATTGCTGGGGTTTAGGAAAATGAGACTGTGTTAATTGCTTTAACCAGACTGTCAGTGAAAGAGAATGAGCATGCTGAAGGTAACACTGACCTCATGGCACCCAGAGGTATCATGGATCATTGAAAGTGGAAAGGGAGCAAGCAGGAATTTGTGGAAAAGGCCTCTGGACTAGTTCAAGGAAACCATGACAAATCCTGACAGCTTAAAGTTGCCAGTTAAACACACAGAAAAATTGGAAAACATTTTAACTGATCTTTTATGTTCGTTCATCACTTTGTGTTCTGGGGGCTGCAGTATTCTTAAGCCAGTATCAAAGGCTCACAAATCAAATGAACAAAGCAAGACTTAAATAAACAAGTGTTAGGGAAAACAGACTTGGATATCTTGGGTATTAGCAATTTTCAGTATGCTCGGGAGAGACAAGAGTTGCAACCAAGAGCTGTTTGGTACGAGAACTGGAGTTCGGTGGTAAGGCAAAGGATACTGATGCAGACTTCTAGTTGTAAAGGTAAGGCAACAGAGGCAGTGCTTGGATTTTAATACTGTGTGTGGTAAGCTTATGGAGGGTGTTATGTCAATATTGGTGTTAACAAGCTATTAGGCTCAGTAGTGACCCAGTATTGGCAAGAGTTTCTTATGACTTTTTTTTTCTTTTTTTTTTTTTTCAGTTCACATGTGTTAGATGTTAGGTTTTAACTTTTGTGTGCTTTAAGCAAATGTTTGTTCCTGCTGGTGGATACCAAAAGAGTTTATTTTATAACTAAGCATAGCTTTTATTCTGTATTGGGTACTTTAATGAGAAGGATAAAGTACATTTAGACCTCTCAGGTGATAGAGGGCACAGTGGTATTGATTGCTATTTGAGTTCTTGATTTCAAAGATGAATAGGTTTTATTTTACTTTCAAAAACGTGCTTCTTTCAATGTATTACAGTTTGTTGCAGTTAATATGTGTTTTTATGATGTCTATAGAAAGGGAAATGGAAACACAGGTAAAGAGCTCAGCTTAAAACAAAACAGATCTGAGTTGCATCTCTTCGTTCCATTTTAACCTAAGCTGCGAAATAGTTGCCTAGCTTTGAGCTTCTCTTGCAGTTCTTCCCCTTGGTTCTTAGTGTAGTTCATAACTGAGTTATCCAAGAAAGTTACCTTTACAGTGATCTGTACTTCTTTTAAAGCGGGTTGTATGGGGCAGAATGGGATTTTCTGCCACAATTTTCCTTCTGGCATTGCTGAGTCAAAAAAAAAAAAGTGGCAAAGGTGACGTTAGGTACTAATGCTGCCAACTTTAGTAATTGCGTTTTATAGGATAGTGAAGCCTTCGTGTTTTCTGGGAAAGGTTGGACCAGGGGAGGGGTGGAGGGAACAAACCTGGTTCTTATTATTTTGGTGATACATGCTTCATTCCTGAATGTCGCAACAAATTGGAAAGCTTTATATCCTCATCTGCCAGCCCTGCGGGATGTGTTACAAGTTGAGGCTTTGAATCAATCTGCGTGAAGCTACACATCCTTAGTGTAGCTGTGTTTCTTCCTAGCCATCATTCAGCTAGCTTGTATCATTCATGAAAAGGAGGTTTTCTCCGGCGCTTCCTCAGCCAGCTCTGAGCTCCAGCAAGGAATGAATAACCTATGCAGTGTGGTTGTGTTAGGCTCAGCAGTGCCTTCAGGCCTCGGTGATTACACTTGACATGCCTGGTGTTCCAATTCAGTGCATGCTGTGTGCATGGGTACTCTTGCTCCGTGTCGCACATAATAATGGAGCCTGTACTCATTTGTGCATGGATTTACCTTTTTTCAAATGCTGGGCATGCTGTCTTATTAGAGAGAGCTCTGCCAGTTGGCTGCACACTTTCCTAGATGACATCGAGCTGGCTGTTAACTAGATTTTTTTATGTTGCTATTGTATGCAGGCTTTAAAAAGTAGAGGGGTTTATTGTGTATCTATTTTCTACCACTTGCAGTTTATTTAATACCTTTTTCTCTGAAAATGTAGTCACCATAAGCAATCTTCACCTCAAGAAACTGCTGTAATTAATTTGAAGTCTTTAGGGGATGGGAAATTATGCAAGGAAGGAAAGGAGGTAGAGAGTAAGGTAATAAACCTACTTATTCTGCTTTCTGATTTAAAGGAGTCTACCACTTCTCCATGGAAATATCATCTTCAAATATTTTGCTGCACAATAAAAAAATTTTTGGGGAGGGGTGGATACAAATTTAGCAGTATTAAAGCCAAGAAAACTCCCTTCCCTCCCTCTTCCATTTTGGTAACTTCCCATTTAAAGACTGCCATAAATAAATTCATATTCAGTTTTTCTAAAATTAGGATGACAGCCTAAACAATTTACTTCACAAAATGAAACACACACAAAAAACCCAAACCACCCCCTCAAAAAAAAAAAAAAAAAACCCAAAAAAAAAACCACCAACAAACCCAATAAATCAAAAAAAGACAGAAAGAGTTTCCAACATATATAGCAGAATTTGTTTATTTGGAGGTAGAGCTTCTTAGGTCCGTCAGCTTCTCCCAGTGTACATGTGGCAATGTCTTTGATAGTTTTGCGGTAATGAGATCTTGGCAATTAGCTTTTGAATTTTCTTACACCTGTGTTAGTATTTCTGATTTCAGTGTTTCTCATACAATGAACTGAATCCTTTCTCGCAGTGTAGCCCTTGACATTATTATTCGACCATGCACATCTTTACCTCTATAAATGTAAGACCTTTGGTTAGAATATACATACTGCTTAAAGTTTAAGGTGCTCACCTATGCTGACAAATGAATCTGCAAGATTTTTGTTGAAGCTGTGTGATGGCAGATAGAGGAGCATTTAGTATACCAATCAGAGTATGTATCTCAATGCTTCGTGTACAGCCCTGTTACAGAGTGGCTGAGTAGATACAGGAAAAGGTAGAAATGCTTTCTGATAGGGGATGCAAAAGGATGTAATTGTCTGCTTTACACAAATGTAGTGTTATTCTTTTGCTGAAGTATGTATGAGACTGAAATTTCCATAATGTTATATGTAGCTGGTGGTTAAGGACAATTAAACAGCTATATTGCACTTTAGAAACTGGTTTCATGGTTACTTCTTTCCATTAGTTAATTTTGGATGTTGTGTATGAAGAATATACAGGTGGTTGAAACTGGTGGAGTAAACGAAGCATACAGAATAGAGGGTTTGTATTACAAAAGAGGAATGGTAGACCTGAGTTTGAAAGAATTCATGTTGTCCATTCCTGTAGATTTTTCTCCCTAACTCCTCATATCCACTGCAGCACTTTAAAGCAACATCTGTCTCATGCTATGCAATTTGTTTTGAATTTGATTGTATGTAACATGTCCAAGATATATAATTTCAGAGAGTATTAACATACAGGTGGCTTTGGTAGCTTGACATGAATTATGCTTTGATGGAAGTGGAGTGTATATTTCTAAATTATGGGGGAGGGAAAACTCACAATCTCTGCTCAAGTGGGTCAGCACTGAGTGCTTAGAAAACTGCATTGCCCTTGTCTTTCAGATTATTTAAGCATCCTACTCTACAGAACAGTGTCATTTGGGCACTTCAGACCCCATTTTCTTTGTTCTTTCCCTTCTTCTTTAATCTTAGTTGAATAATGCACAGCCAAGAATAATGAGCTGCCTATTATGAGTTAACATCTTCAGTTGAAGCACTGTTGAAAGGCTTCAAGTCTGTGCTATTTAGTCAAACTGCAAAATGTCCCCCCACCTTTTTATTTTTATTCTAAATTTTCTTAAATTACTTGTGGCCTGAGGCACCATCATAGTGCAAACTATACTTAATATGAGTGGTGTTAATGCATCTGTCTGTACCCCCCCCCCCCCGATTTCTCTCCCTATAGCTGCCCCACTGTTGCTGTACGCAAACCGACGTGATCTGCGACTGGTGGATGCTGCTAATGGGAAGGAGAACGCCACAGTGATTGTGGGTGGCTTAGAGGACGCAGCAGCAGTGGACTTCGTGTTTGTGAAGGGGTTGATATACTGGAGTGATGTCAGTGAAGAAGCCATTAAACGAACAGAATTCAATAAATCTGGGAGTGTACAAAATGTGGTCATTTCTGGACTTCTGTCACCTGATGGGCTGGCATGTGACTGGCTGGGAGAGAAATTATACTGGACAGATTCTGAAACAAATCGGATTGAAGTGTCTAATTTAGACGGATCACTGAGAAAAGTTTTGTTTTGGCAAGAATTGGATCAACCCAGAGCAATTGCCTTAGATCCTGCCAGAGGGTAAGTCTTTGTTAAGATATAATAATTACAAATATTAAAACTTCTGGTAGTTCTTGTTTGTTGAATGAATGTGAATGAAGTGACAGTACTGCTTTGGAAGGCCATTTTTTTTTAAGTTATGCAAGGCCAAAGGCATTATTTGCTGCACTCTATTAGTGTAATTCGAAAACAGTTTGCGTGTCTGAAATTCATATTGGTTTGTGAACAACTAGGAATCATCAGATTAAAAAAAAATACTAGAAAATCATTTTGGCAATAGGATGGAAGTTGAACAGGAATGGAGTAGTTTTAATGTAAAACCTGATATAATCTGCTTGAAGGACCATTTGATGACTGAACAGGCTTGTACTTCTCTGCTGTGTCAAGTAACAGGATTTGTTTGAGTTTTGTTCATTGTTGATATTCATGCTTGTCATTGTTATTCATACTATTCGCGTTATTGAAATTGCCAAAGAAATGAAAGAAATCCACATACTGTATTAATAACAATTTAAGACACATTTTAGCACTTAAGGGTTCCTGTCCTGACTCTTGAGGGAACTTTGTTTTAAGAAGTCCTGTGCTTTGGTTTAGGCCATTCTAGAATAGGTCAGATTCTTCCCAGCTCTCCTTTCAGTCCCTGGATGTGACTTTACACTGTAATCTTTTTATTCTGTTCTTGGGGAAAAGCTGTCATTGCTGGAAACACCAAATTCAGTAGCGGTTTTGGTGATGTTATGTAAATGGCTAGCTTAATTATCACATAGGTAGTCACCTGTGAAAAAGTGACTGGCTTTTCCCAAAGTGGCAGTTTAATGGAATATTCCTGATGCTGTGCAATCCTTTGATATTTTTATTAATCTGTACTGTAGGTCTTACTTATGTTATCTTTTTTCTTGAAGAGACAGGAAAATTAATCTATTGTACTGCTATTTCACATTTTTTGTGTCAACTTTTTCTTGGGGGGAAATCACTGCAGTATTTCTTTGAAAAGGGAAGGGCTGTTTTAGCTGCTTGCTGCTCCTGTACATTATAATACATTATAATACATTATAACGTCTTGAAATTGTGGTTTGGGGTCTTTTCCTCCAAAAGAATGAAGACTTTTTGTAAAACATGGCTGCTTTCCCAAACTTTATAGAAATTTCCTATCTTGAGTATTTTCTTCCACAGTTTCAGTAGGCCTTTGACAATATATATATAGGAGAGGTGTTTCTTTTGCATTACTTATATTTCCAGCTCTGGAAGTGGGAAAAGCATCCTTTTGCTATCTCTTTACAACTTATAAATTGCAGCCAATGATAGCATTAGTTTTATTTTATTGGGTTCTAAAACCATTTAAGAATGCAAGAAAAGATGTAACACTCATGCTCCTTCTACTCACCATCTGAAAACTGAGAAGTGAGAAAAACCACAAAGTGTTTCTGATTTGGCTTGTAACCAGAGAGACCAAGGTTCTAGTTAGGAATTACGAACTCTTGTCAAGCCAGTTGGTCTTTTTTTGAAGAATACTTATATATTTTCCGAGTATATACAGTAATATGGATTAGAACTAGATGATTGCATACTCTTGCACTCTAATAATACTTCAAACGGAGAGGAAACTACAAGAAGAAAAATGAAATAGATCAAAAGTGAAGTGAACTCGTAGCTTTTTCCATGCTGATGATATGTTAAAGCAGTAAAAGTAAACAATTCAATGTGCCTAGATTTAAAACAGAAGAACTCCAAAACCCCCCAAACACTAACTCCCTGTTCTCCAAAGAAGACAAAAATATCCCTCCCAGGACAAAAATCAGCCCTTCAACAACTGTAACTGAAAGACAAAATCTTTTTTTGTTTGCTTTTTTTTTTGGGTTTTTTTTTGGTTTTTTTTTTTTTTTTTTGGTTTTTTTTTTTTTTTTTTTTTTTATTCTCTTTGTAGAGGTCAAGTACTAAGCTTTTGTATAAAGGGTATGTTTTAGGAAGATAATACAGTAATAATCCACTCTATGTCTTGCCACCTTCCAGTTGCAAAAAATTGCAATTCTTGTGTACAGTTTTATGGCAGAAAATTTTTCAGCTTTTATTAAATCTGGTTGCATTTCAGAACAGCCTCCAAAACTTGAAACATAGGTGGAAAGGTGGCATCAGCACAGGGATGTAAATAAATAAAAACTAAATCCCAAACTGTTTTTGCATGCATACTTCTTTCACTAATATTGACATTTTTATAGCTCTGTAAATGTCTTGATTTCACACTGTTGCCTGGCAGACAGTGGTAGGAATAAAACTTAAAAGTATCTAAGAGCAGTTAATAAAATCTGAAAGTTGGAAAAGCAAAACTCTCATTTTCCTGCAGTCTAATCCATCTCCTATGAAGTTCAACTGATGATTATTCCAGAAACATTTTTAAAAACTCTTGCAATTCATGAAAAATGATTCAACAGCCAAATTTACACTAAGGTCATTATTACACACAGGTTCAGTTTTTCATTAAAGTTTATTTGTCAGATGTAGTTGACGTAAATAATTTTTCAAATGTGCTAAAGTGTCAAGCATCAGTTCAGCCTGGGAGGAATACAAGGATATTGTCCGGAAAGTTTGGGATTAGGTCAAGAGACCTAAGACCCAGTTGTAATTGAGTCTGGCCAGGGATGTGAAATACAGTCAGAAGGGCTTCTATAGGCTTGTCGCAAACAAGGCAGGCTAGGGATAATATGTGCCCTCTCCGTAAGGAAACAGGATAACAGGCTGCCCTGGATTTGGAGAAGATTGAGGTTCACAATGACTTCTTTGCCAGGCCTTCACTGGCAAGTGCTCTGACCACACCACACAAGTCTTGGAAGACAAATGCAGGGACTGGAGAAAGAAGACTTTGGGCCCACTGTAGAAGAGGATCAGGTTCAAGATCATCTTAGGAACCTGAACATGCACAGGTCCATAGGACCTGATGAAATCCATCCGCGGGTCCTAAAGGAGCTGGAGAATTAAGTTGCTAAGCCACTGTCCATCATATTTGAAAAATCATGGCAGCCAGGTGAAGTAAGGGTGGTGAGGCACTGGAATGGGTTGCCCAGAGAAGTTGTGAATGCTCCAATGCTGGCAGTGTTCAAGGCCGGGTTGGACATAGCCTTGGGTGGCATGGTTTAGTGGGA
>JASSUY010010680.1:0-41023 GCA_032466535.1 Forpus xanthops
CTCAGGGCTGCTCTGAATCTCTTCTCTGCCCAACCTGTAGCTGTGCCTGGGATTGCTCTGACCCAGGTGTAGGACCTAGTTGTGCTGGGCCATCCATCAGCAGTGAGAGGAGAGGCTACATGGGCACCCTGAGAGAAAAAGGTGGGTTTTTTGTGAAGGTGTCAGTTGCTAGGGAAACCTGTTGCTGAGCAGTAGCTGTTCTCTGACTGTTGGCAGCTGCACTATCTCCTCTTCTAAGCCCAGGAGCTGTAGCTACCACTTTACACCCATAGGTGTAGCAGAGGAGCTCAGAGGGGGGCACTGCCCATGGTGGTGGCTAACTCAATGTATACTGGTATGCAGTAAAACCAGTCTTCTTCCCAGCTTTAACAGAGGAGTTGATCAGCCTAGCTACTGGTAGCATTGGCCAGGGGTTAAAAAAAAAAAAAAAAAGTAAACTATACCATTTCTCAGAGTCCTGTTCATATTCTAGCATGTTTTCTTTTCAGTTGGAAAAACACTGGCTTCCTTCCCCAAATTATCCAACATTTGATCCGACATTTGATCCAACACAGTTAATACATAAATCCTAGCATGACTGTCAGCTACAGATGGGTGAACCAAGAAATTGCTTGACATATTTACTTACATTTCTCATAAAACTGGTTCTCTTATACAGGAAAGATAACTCTAAATTATCAGTAATCCACTGGATCTTGGAAGCACTTGAAACAAATTTGACAAGATTTGACAAAACTCAGGGATACCCACATGTATTTCCATATACAATGATGCATAAACATATATATGGTGTCACTGAAGGTGTTACCTGCATGGTGCCTATTTCTCTCACAAGCCTAGATCCATATTAATTCACTCATGTGTGACCTTTTGAGCATTCAGGTCCCTGAGAGCTACCCATAGCCATGAGCTGGTAGAGGTTTATTTCTCAAACACGCCTATCAAGGTCATGTTTCCTTCCCTACCCTCTTATTTCCCTCCTTCCTAGACCAAGGAATTCCTCCTTCTCTCTCCCTTCCCCTGTACCTTGCTCAAAGCCTTGGAGGGGGCAGAGCTGTTCTGTGTTCTAAGGTACATTTTGGACCTGATTCTCATTTATACTACAACAGATTTTACAGCACTTTGGCAGTGGAAAGAAACCATGAGATGAATATAGATTACTCCAATTTAAAGCTCCTTTATATTATATAAGGGAACACCATGAAAATGGAAATTGGGTCCCCTATTTTTAAAGCCTGTCAGCAGGTGTCTATAAAACCAAGAAAGATACTTTTATTGCTGGGCAATGGGAAATTACATCCTTCTTTGCATTCCTCTTGGTTGTGCTGTGGGCCAGGTAAGGAGCAAATTCCCCCAAAAGAGATCTCTGATTGGCGAATTGAAGGGCAACTTCAGACACTACCTACTTCTCGGAGGATGGGATCCGTGTGTAGGGGGATGTTAGTAGGCTCAGTCCCAATGAGAAAAGCAGGCACTGTATTAATGATTTGCACGCAGTGTTTGCCAGCTGTTCCATGTGGGCAAGGATGGGCAAGGCCAGGGGAAGAACTGATTCACTGCTTATCATATCTTGGCTTTTCTGATTGCCTCCATCCCCACTTCCCATCCCTGCTGACCACTGTGTGGTGCCAGCAGCCATGGCGGCCCAGAAGTGAAGCATCTCCATCAAGCATCCCCCTCACTGGCAGCAGTCCCCCAGCACTACCACATTGATGCTCTGTGGCGTGGTGGTTGCACGATATGGAGTGAGCTCTGCAGGACAAACCGTGCATTTTGTCTCATCCTCTCTCTCCCTCTGAAGCTATTTCTGCTGTCCCTGCTTTTTCAGTGGCCTTTGCTGACTGCTTTCTGGATTTTATCAACTGAAGCATACCTGGGAAAGCTGTACAGTAGTGGGGGCTGACTGTCTTATTGTTCTCTGCAGGAACCTAAATGTCACCCACAAATAGTGCTCCCCTCCTGGGGGTGATTTATTGTGTTCTTCGTGTCCCTGGTAGTGGGAAGTCTGCATTTGGAGACTGATTTCTTGTAGCTCCTCAATGGAGAGTTTAGGGCAAGCTGAAGGAAAGAGGTCTCCATCAATCCCCATCCAGCACTGCTCCCAGTGTATGGTATGGGTCTGTGTGTGGGGGGCTGACTCAGGGACTGGAGGGCAATTTGTGCAGCCCATGGAATCATAGAATAGTTAGGGTTGGAAAGGACCCTAAGGTCATCTAGTTCCAACCCCCCTGCCAGGGGCAGGGACACCTCCCACTAAACCATGCCACCCAAGGCTATAATCCAACCTGGCCTTGAACACCGCCAATGATGGAGCATTCACAACTTCCCTGGGCAACTATTCCAGTTCCTCACCACCCTTACAAGAGACAGCTGATAGATAATGTGACAGGTGGACAGAAGTTTAAAGGATGGGAAACTGCTAATCGAAACAAAGACAATAATCTGTTTACCAAGGATGTGGGTACCATCATGCACGAGGAGCAGGGGTTGATAATTTAAACCATTCAACTACATTGCTGTGATTTCACTGAAGAGGAGGGAAAAAAGCAAGCTTTCTGGTGCAGGGAGCTTCAGGAAACCCCTCAAGCATATGGAAAGGTGGTGAAGCAAAGCAAAGAACAGCTGGAAATGGGATAGAAGATCAACTATGAGGCTGTGCCATGATATTGCTAGATGGCTTACCTTTACCAGCAACACTGTACCCAGCCCTGGCTATCTGTCCAGAAAAGGTGTAGGAGAAATAAAGGGAACTAAGAATCAGACAGAAAAAATACTTGTGAAGGGGGTGAAAATCAGCGAATCTTTTTAGTAAGCAGAGGAAATGATAAATAACAAGGGACATGCTAGATGAGTAAAAAAATAGATGGGTTAGTGAAGGTATACTGGATGCTCCCAATTACTTTCTTTCTCAGAGATGTGTCATTGCATCAAAAAATTGCACATAAAGATCCAGAAAATTATTTTTGTGTAATACACAGCACCAGGTCTGTGGAACTCTTTCCTGTTGAAAATTTATGTGTCCAAAAAACAGAATGGGACCAAACAAAAAAATTTAGGCTTGAATATGGATTATGGAAATACTCGTAACTTTATAAGAAGTGCTATCAATCCCCATGCTTCATGGGAGAAGCCAGTTTCTGTGAGATGCCCATCTCATGGTGGAAGTTTTCCCAAGGGATACACACTTATATAAATCAATGTTGCAGAGTGTTTTCCATTGTCCTCTGGAAATCTCAGTAAGGATATGACCCAGCACCAGTTCAAGGTCCTCCTCATCTCCATGTTCAGAATTGGAAGGTGCAAGTCTGAGAGTCTCCAGAGCCCATGGTGAAAGATCCAGAGAATGATGGCTTTTCCTTCCTATGGATTTCCTCTTTCACAGGTGGACAGGGAACTCTGCACACACTGGCTGTGCAAGAAGACGTCTCCCAGTCATGATGGTGAATAGCCATAGGTACAATCACTTTGGCAGCTTTGAGATCATTGTTCGACCATTAACAAGGTAGCATCACCTAGGACATGACTGGTGGGCAGCGCAAAGCAGTATTTTGTTCTCGGTAACGTAACATTTATTCTACAGGCTTTGAATTTATGCAGCCCTTGTGGGGGCGTCCACAGGGGAGTGCAGTGCCCTTTCTGGTATGCTGATGCTCTCAAGAACCCACTCAAGCAATGTAGTCAAGTTTATTGGAAAATCAGTGGAGGAAATCAGTTTGCAGGTCATCTTTAAAAGCAGATGAGCCTCATTTCCCTTCTTCCTCTTCTGCTGTTGGAAGCTGGCAGCATTGAAGGCTGAGGCAAGGTCCATTTCCCAGTCCTCCTGCTGACTCACAAGCAAGCCTGTGCTCTTGACCTCCCCTCAGGCTCCCTGTCTGTGGAACAGAGATTTACTTGCCAGTGAGCGCAATTTGCCTAACAGAGGAAGCCATTGAACCATGATGCTCACACTCCTGTCTCTGGGTGAGCAGGCAGGTGGCAGCTGGCCAGTAAACTTGCAGAGACCATTTGGAATAGCCCAGCCCAGAGGCTTGATGGCTGCAGGCTCAAGTCTTTGCAGCTCTCAGCTGTAGGTTACAGGACCTGAGTTACTGTAAAAACCAGGACCAGTGCCTAGTGCAGTGCCTCCAAAACCTCCAGGGCTTGATCTGGGAAAAGCTGCATGGGTAGACTTGCTGGGTGCCCTACAAAGTCATGGATGGTGCAGCAGTTGTCACTATGGTCCATATCCAGCTCTGAGCTAGGGAGAGACCTCCCCAGCTGAAGGCAGTGGTTGTGGTTCCCCTCTCCTCCTGCAGTAGCATAGCATCACTGCTCAGATGGAGTCACTCTTGATGTGTGCGTGTCTCAGCACTGAAGGGGTGAATTGGGCTACTGGGCAGCTGCTCTCTACCAAGGGGGCCAAAGTGAGCGGCAAGTGGACAAGTAATGTGTGTGCCGTGCCTGGCCTGACTGGTGTTATTGCAGAGCAGTGGACAGTTATTGTTCCATCACCTGAGTGGCTTCAGCTTGGTGACTCATTAGCAGGTAGGAGATATTAGTAACTGTCGAACAATTGGAGAGCTACCTTGTTGGGTGAATAGATGAAAACATTTAACACCCACAAAAGGGGGAGAGGCGGTGATTAGCTGGTGAGTTGACAATACGAAATGTCAGAGGCACAGACAGTAAGCACAACTGTTCATTACTACATTAACAGCTTTAATTTTTTGCTTTTAACCACCAGTTTCCTGTCAGTTCAATTAGGTTGTATGTGTGTGTTTAATTTAGATCAATATACTGCTGTGTCTGGAGTTTTCCTCACATACTGTCTGCAAGGCAAGAAGTGAGCCAGCAAGCAGAAGCATCTTTTGTTACTGTCCTTGAGATGAAATGCAGTTTGCGAAGAGGGTATTTAAGTGATACATGTCCCATTAGGCGAGTGTATCCTGCAGCGATTTGTGAAATTCCTGTAAGGTGGGGTGGAGAAGAGATGACGGCACAGGAAGGTCTCTAAGAGGCAGCCAGAGTAAACAGCACATTGTAGTATTTTTACAGAATTATCTTATAGAATACAGAAAATAAAGGAAGGAAGAGGAGGAGGAAAATGGAGTCTCATGCCAGGAATGACTGAAGGCTGATAATGATTGTAGTGACACTACTCTAAGTCTGAAGTTGCTCAGATGATGTTGATGTTTCCTTGACACCTGTACAAGTGAGATCAGAATCTGGGCTGGATGCTCAGTACCACAGAACAGTGCATTTAGGAATGGAATTTCTCTGGTTTCTCCTGTATGAGCAAGTAACAGCATATTGACCTGCTAGGCAGGAGGAAGGGAAGTCCAAGAGAGCACAGGGCTTCCTTTCAATCTGCATTTGTTCGACGTCAAGGGATTTTCACCTTGTCTGGTGCCAAGTCCCTGCATCTCTCTCATGCTCATCCTTACTGCTTTGCAGACACAAGGGTGCTCTTTCTCCTTCCTGGGTTGGGGGATACACATCTTTCACTGGTACTTGAATGTTGTTGAGTCAATTCATAACACGACAACACTGATATGAGAATCTTGTGCACTTTCTTTCAGCTTTGGCCCAGGATTTTTGCACCTATTTGTTCTGTACATTACCAAAGGTATTTTTCTCCTGCATAAGCCAATGGACTGATACAGTATGACTCAAGAAGTTTTATTTTGGGTAGCTAGTCATGTTCTTTTGCTCTATTCCCCTTTATAGCTCTGATCTCTGTGAAATCTTCCTTCATCCTGGTGATACTCCTGGATCATAGAGTTCCCTGTGAGCTCAAATATTTTACATTGGTTTCTCACTCACTTTTGTCCACCCCCTGGGAGCTCTGATACTCCATCCACATCTCCTGGACAGGGAGGAAGCTTCCTGCTGTGGAGGGACTCTGACCTCCATGTCCTCTATCTGTTGTCTCCACCCTGGAGAGAGGGATGAGCCTCTGAGGAGAGGTTCCTTTTGCCTTCCTGATTGTATTAGAAAAGGCTTACAGCCATAATATGGCATGGTGTTCTGTCTGCCATGGATCTCCAAGAAGTCCAGTGTGACAGTAACTGAATAAGGGATCAAAGACTAGGGGAGGTAGGAGAGGGTGACTCACTAACCTTGACAGGGAGCATGAGCACCACTGCTGTAGCACCATCCCCAGCACACAGCACATTCCGAGGGGATGCCAGAAAGACACTGTCTGCCATGGAGGTGTGCAGAAATGGCAGTACTGGGGCTGACGCTCGGTCAGCAGCTCCCAGCAAATGGGGCAAGGAGAGCAAGCAGGAGCACCACCGCTTGAGGCTGGGTTCCGAAACCTGGGTGTTGGACCTGAGATGAAAGCGCGGGTTCCCTAGAATGTAATAGCCATCATACATTATGGTGCACAGGGGCTGTCAATGTTTGATTAAACAAATGGTTTGTTTAGCTCAGAGCTACTCCCTGGCAGTGGTCAGCAGCAGAAATGGCCAAAACAAAGTACTGGGCTAGGATCCAGAGCTGGACAATGATCTGACTTTAAGTTTCTGAATATTTGGTCTACATTGTGATGTCATATATCATCTGAAAAGCTCTTCCTTATTCCCATCTCTAGGACTTACCACTCTTCCTCCATTTCTCAGAGATAGCATGATTATAAGGAAATATCAGCACCTGAAGGCTGCATCAGAGGGAAGAGTCAAGTGGCTGATTACACTCTCTGCCCAGGGAGTGGTATTTGGTGCCAGATTTTACCTGACTCATAATGGAACTGACTTCCCTTACTGTCCAGCTTAGGAAATTTAGATGGTGGTTTAATCTCCAGCTCTTCTCCCTATAACAGAAGAGCGTAGGTGAAATATCACTCTGGATGTATAGGTGTCCCTCCTGCCCTGCCCTGAAACTCTGGCTGGACAGGAATTCCTACAGCCAGGTGCTCTCCACATTTCTTTAATGTTAGGCTTCTTCATCCCTTTCAAAGTTAACAAAGCACCTGAGCCTGCAAGTGTGTTAACTTTTCATCCGGAGCATAACCCTTTCTGATTTCCAGGCTGGAGCATAAACATTACAAATTAAATTGCCAATGGGTAAAGAATGAACAATCACTTTCTTAATTTTTTTTTAAAGGCACTTTAGTGCTTTTATCAGCAAAGCATTGTGTCCATTAAGAAACAAATTAAGTCATCCTGCAGGCAAGCTAAGTGCTGTCCCCATGCCAGAATTAATACTGCCTCTTTCCACCGGGGATGTTTCAGGTTCCCTCCCCCATGCCCTGGGATTACAGCTACTTTTAGTTTGTAGAGGGAGGATTAATCAGTGGAGCTCCTTTGCCGAGCTCCTGAAATAGAAATCACAAATCAGGGAGACTGGGAAGGAGCCTGGGAAGTGACAAATGTGAAATTATGTTGCACTTTGTTTGGCATCTGTGCAGGGAAAATGACTGCGGTTACTTAGAGGTTCTTGCCTGTTGTGAGGTGCAGCTATTTGCTTTGGAATCAGACCTGGAGTTCAGCGTGAGGGAAAGGCAGGGCAGGGAGGGTGGAGGGATAGCTGTACACTTCAGCACCTAGATGAGGAGTTGTGAGACTTTATGGGTCTGTGTGTGTGAGGAGATAGAGGCGATATTGAAACCACCACACAGCTCTCTGTCATCAGGAGTGGAGATCTCAATGGTGGTGTGAGACCAGAGATTTCCACTTTAGGGGCTTTCTTGACACAGTGCTCCTAATCAATATTTTCTAGATACCTTTTCCTCAAACCCATAGATGCTGATTCTCAATCTGTCCCAGTAAATACAAGATGAGAGGGTAAGATGGTCTGCCTTGTTAGTATTGCCTGCTGTGCTCGGTTTGGCTGAGCTAGAGTAAATATCCTTCATAGTAGCTTGTGTGGGGTTATGTTTTGCATTTGTGCTGGAAACAGTGTTGATGGTACAGGGATGTTTTAACTACTGTTGAGCAGTGCTTACACAGTATCAAGGCCTTTTCCATCCCTCATACCACCCCACCAGCAATGGATCTCTGCTTTTCTGGTGACAGCTGAACCCCTGCCTGGCCATGGTTAAGCGGTGACTGAATTCTTTTTTTGCTTGGCTTGTGCATAGCTTTTGCTTTTCTTATTAAACTGTCTTTGTCTCAACCTATGAGTTTTCTCACTTTTACCCATTTGATTCTTTCCCCCATTTTGACGTGGTAGGAGTGAGCCAAGTGGCTATGTGGTGCTTAGTTGCTGTCTGGGGCTAATCAAGACACCTGCCTACGCTTGGACCCATTTAACCTTGTAAGAAACGTTTTGGTATTTCATCCCCAGTCCATTCCCTGGTGATGTTGCAGCTGTCCAGGTGTAATACAGGTGTGCAGCAAAGGAAGAATTAATGCAGTTAATTTTCATGTAAGCGGCACCATTATAAGTCTCTCTATACCAGTTAAAGTGTGACTATGGTGGAAGAGGGAATACTACTTTAATTACATTGGCTTTGAAGCTAATATAGTTAAGTCAGTATGAAAAATTGTGCGCAGACTATACCTAAGGGTCTAAATAGAAAGAATTCCTATTGAAGAAAAAGTCTAACAGAGAAAACCATTGACAAGATGGTGTAAAAAAGGATAAATTTCTTCCAGTTTCCCACTCAGTACATTTTGCACAGCTAAAACTTGCATAAAGTTATACTGCGGGGCTGAAGGAAAGAGACAGAGCCAATTCTGAACTTTATTATGGTTCCCCTGGGGTATTAGAGCAGGATGAGGTGATATGCGAACCCCTAAAAGAAAAGGTGCACCACTGTTTTACAAAGACACCTGAGGTTGCTAATTGAGACTCACAAAACTGTCAAGAAAATCAAACAATTGTTGCTTGTGATCTTTATCTGACCAAACATGGGACCCCAGTATTTGCCCTGTTTGAACATCAGAAGAGTTTTGCATTACCTGTTGGCTTTCCCCACAAACTTATGAACTTGACTCAGAAAATCAGATCCAAAAAATATCCCCAAATGGTTTTTAATGCAAAGTAGAAAAAAAAAAAAAAAAAGCAGAGTGGGAATTACCCTCAGTTTCTAACAGTTTCAACTGCTTATATCATAGAATCATAGAATAGTTAGGATTGGAAAGGACCTTAAGATCATCTAGTTCCAAACTCCATGCCATGGGCAGGGACACCTCCCACTAAACCATGTCACCCAAGGCTCTGTCCAACCCCGCCTTGAACACTGCCAGTGATGGAGCATTCACAACTTCCTTGGGCAACCCACTCCAGTGCCTCACCACCCTTACAGTAAAGAATTTCTTCCTCATATCCAAACTTCCCCTGTTTAAATTTGAACCCATTACCCCTTGTCCTATCACTACAGTCCCTCATGAAGAGTCGCTCCTCAGCATCCCTATAGGCTGGATGCATTCATTTAATCCCATTATCCAGGGCAAGAAGGTATGATTGGAAAGCTTCTCTTCCCCCAGGTGTGGTTTATACACAGAACTAAAACACTCCCAGGTGTGTGTCGGTGGCCAGGCCCACTTCCACCCTGGGTCTAAGTGCAGGAGAGAGCAGATGCTCTGCCTAGCTTTGGCTGTCAGGGGCCTGCAGATATGCTGATGTGCTCTCACATCTCATCTGTCCATGCTGGATCATCATGGAAAGCTGTGGCAGTCCCTGTCACCTCACCTTGACATGGAGTCTAGCTAGCAAAATCTTCAGTTGTACATGGGGAATGATGGCACGTTTCTGCTCCCCTGTACCTCAACCATTTACAGCAGGTACTGAGTCATGGGCACACGTGATCCAGATATAGACTCTCTAGCACAAAATTTCATGGCACAGACACAGAAGCTTCAGTATTTTCTTTACACCGTCTCCCATTTAGGCAGCTCAGGTTTTTCAAACTGCATATTCAGGCTGGTACCTTCTGCACATCTCTTCATAGAAACATGGAATCCTAGAATAGTTAGGGCTGGAAAGGACCTTCACAGAGACCTGAATGCAGCATGCCTCAGAGCTGCCCTGCTTTTGACCACTTTTTTCTTGCTGCTCTTCTCTGAGTTGCTTTAGATAATGCTTCCCCAGTCTCTGAGGGAGTCAAATATGGGGAGAGGAGAAGGGAGGCATTTTTTTCCAGTCTGCATGTGAAGGTATTAATCAGGGGGCTGATCACCTGCTGCCAGGCTCACATGATCATCCTGTCATGCTTCCTTTCAATCTGTCAGACAGCTGTCATCCAACTCAGACCCCAAGTACCCATCTTACTCCTGAGGTGTCATCCTTGAAACAGCCTGTCATGCTGCGTTAGGCACTAGGGAAAACGACCCCACATCACAAGCCAGACACAATATCCTCCCACCCTGGCAAGACAGCACCACTGTTTGACCTCTGAAGATGTGCTGCCTTTCTGCTTTACAGCTGGGGACTTGAAGAAAAGGGTGAGAAGGGAAAGGTGACAAAGGAGTGGTGCTGGATCTCAGCTTAACCAGCTGCTCTGTGGTGCTGCTTTGGTTTAGGAGCCCTGAAGTATGCTTATCACTACATCCTGTCCTTACTGTAGGGGGAACATCCGCCTGCCTTTGTAAATATCTGGAACAATAGTAAATATTTATTTTTTTTCTACTATCTGATAATACTAAAAAAAATTGGTTAACATTTTCTTCTTAAAAGTGTGGCATTGGGGGATGGGCCTTGTGGTAAGCAAACATGGAAAATACGAATTTCTGCATATGAATCAGCTCAAACATGCCCAGGGAAGTTGTGAATGCTCCATCACTGTCAGTGTTCAAGGCCAGGTTGGACAGAGCCTTGGGTGACATGGTTTAGTGGGAGGTGTCCCTGCCCCTGGCAGGGGGGTTGGAACTAGATGATCTTAAGGTCCTTTCCAACCCTAACTATTCTATGATTCTATGATTCTATGATTATACAGATAGGAGGAAAGACTGGTAACTTATATGACAAGGAAGAGTGATAGAGGTGGGAAAGGAGGTGAATGAAATCTCACAGTATGCTGTGTAGTTAAAGATTATGAGCAGACAGATCTCCACTTGCGCATCTTAGAATGCTGTGTGTAAAAAAGGAAATGACCATGCAGAGAGGAGACGGGAGCACCTCTGAAACAGCCCCATCTGCGTGTGGGCGGTATGCATCCCAATGGCTGGCACAGCCCAGAGATGAATAGCCATAGAGCATACTGCTGTCTTACTGCACCCCCCAATTTGGGGGCTATCCAGCTGTTTCCAGAGCACTCTCCAAACCTTATCACAGAAAGCCTCCAAACCAGCCTGACCATTTTGAATACTGCATTGCAGGTGAGGGCTTAGAAACACCTCCTATTTCTGGCTCTGATTCCTGACAAATTTATGTTGCCTCTTCTTCCTCCACTCCTCTACATTCCCCTTTGCAGTACTGTGGGGAGCTGCTGTGGGTGGAGAGCTTTTGAAAGCTCTTGGGTGTTGCAATTCCAGCCTATCAGAGAAGAGAGGAAAATCCCAACAGGGAAATATTTCTGAGGCCACTGGAAACAGCACCTCCTTGTCAGCTCCCCACACTTAGCAGTGGTGCGTCCCTGCGAGTATGAGGCATGTTTATTACCCACTATACACACAATCTGGGACATTTGTTTGTTCCACAGCAAATAGTGGGGTCAGGCCCAAGAGAATGGGAGCTGTGTTTTATGGCTGCGTGCCCAGCTGCAGAGATTTAGAGGTGCCTCATCCTCAGCAACTCGAAGCAGAGTTCAAAAGCAGAGACACGAGCCACTAAAGCAGCTACCCTCCAGAGCAACTGGCTTCAGTTTGGCTGTCCCTGCAGAGAGTTTCAGGAGTCTCCTATCCAAACTAGCTAAGACAAAGGACCTAGGTTGGCTTGACCCTTGAGTAGGGAGGTCTGGCTGTAGTGAAAACAGAAGGTTGTGCTTCATAAGTAGTATCAGTGATCTTTAAGGGAGCATTTGTTTGAAGATCAGCTGTACTTCAAATGAAAGGTAAAGAAAGCATCTGCAGGCTTGTGGAAGCAGTGTAGGCAAATATAGCTTTAAGCAAGGCTCATAGACCTGAGTTCTGGCCTGCTGGTGACAGTGGCCCCGCTGAAGGTTTGAGTAATCCAGGCACCCAAATCAGCCTCCATAATTTTACACAGCCTTGGCAAAGAAAAGGACCTTGTCGGCTCATTTTGCTACTATGCTGCTTGTTCCCATTACAAGATTACCAATAACTCTTAAATAATATGATCCCCTGATACTCAACTTTATAGTATCTCACTAATAGTGTTTTACCATAATGGAAATTGGCTATTTATACCTCTTGATTTTCTTTTGCTTTGAAGCCTTTTTCTAGTTTCTGATGTTGCTTTGACTCTGGCTACTTAACTTATGCAATTCTGTCTTAAGAAAGACTTCGTTTGTAGCAACCAATTCTCCATTGCTTTTTCATCCAAAGAAGTCCAATTGATCAATGAAACACAATTTTCATGTGTTGAGAATTTCCTTGTTATACCTGAAAGTATCTCAATCAGTGGTGCTGTAATTATGTTTTAAATTTTCATTACAAAACTTGTTTATCAGAGTAAGATGTATTTCCTGTATGAGTAACCCTAGTGTTTCTGAAAATGGTAGACCCAATGTTTGCTATCTTACAGCTAATTTTACTGAGACATTATGTATTTTCCATCAGAACTTCCTTCTTAAGCACCTTCAGAATCTTTTAACCATCAGAGACCAGTGATTTACAACCCCTTAAAGTAATGCATCTATTCTAGCTTTTTTTCTTTTGACACATCAGTTCCTAACAGTGTCTCATCTTTATGTGCAGGTTGTTAGCCTCACATATAATTAAGATTGTCCAGCATTTCCCATCATAAGATGTTATTTTTAGTTATGCAAAACCTTTTCTGGGCAGAGATTTTTCATGGTGACTCAGCCTTCCTTTTAGGGGTACATGTATTTGTGACTGTTTCATCCAAAATGGTGTAGCAGTTTTTAAGAACGAAGACGGAAAAAAATATGCCTTTGTCCATGTTAAAAAACAAAAGTAACCTTTCTCTTCAAGTGCTCTGTATCCAGCATGCTGTGGAAATAGGACTTGAAATTGAGCGCTTGTGTAGACTCTGAGGTGGGAGGACACCCTTTCTCTCTTTGTGAATTTGCCCCAGATCTGGCTTCCAAAACCTGGCGTTTGCACATGCCTACTGGAAATTACTTGGATTGTTGAAGCAATGTTCCCCCAAGCATCCAGTCTTTTCTGGCCACATTTGATGTCCCAGGCTTCAGAATTTGCTGTAAAAGGGCTGTATCCTTGTGGAAACAGTTTTCAGTGTCTGCTGGCGGAGCAGATTTGCACAGGAACCTGGTGAGGTTTGAGGCTTCACCTGGGAACTGGTAAGAACAAGAGAGAGAGAGAAACAGGGCTGAGATCTGGAGAACCATGAAAGACTGAGACATGATGAGCACAGAGTCCAGGCTTGGAAAATGGTCTGGCTGAGGAAAGTGGATGAGAGAGTCAGGCTGGGATTGGGATTGTGGAGATGGAGACTATGTCTAGGTGATGGTGTGATATCCTCCTCCTGGTCACCAGTGTGGCATTCATCTTGCAAAGCTTTGTACACTCTATTTCTGTTTACTGTCAGTGGCACTCCTAGGGAGCAATTCATCTGACCTACGTTAAGTGTCTGTTTAGGATGAATCTTGCCCCAGGTCTGCTGTGTTTTTACTGCCTCGATTAGAAAAGTCTCCTCAGATGATAAGCTCAGATGAACATCTCTGCATTTGATCAGATGGGGCCTGGGTTCACAGCCTGTGGGAGAACATCAGCTGCCCAGTCCCCTGGGTGTTTTAAGTCTTTGGAGGCTAATGGTAACTGTGAATCTGCCTGTATTGCAGAGCCCTTGTCCCAAGCTGGCATACAAACGCTCTGCAGGGCATGTCCCTATGTCCAACCCCCATAGCCCCTGGATGAAGTGCTGACTCCTTGGCCCTTCCATCCATCTCTTCACCTGGGGTTGACAGGGGCTTGTTGGATGAGTGTCTTGTGAGAGGCAGGTCTTAAGTGGGTGAAGTTGAGTGGGTGCAGAGATAACGGTGGGACTTTGTAGGAGTACAGACAACCCTGGGATATGCATTGAGGAGGATGTGGTGGAGCTGAGACTAAAGGGACAGGGTGTCTTGAAGCCACTGATGAGAAGGGGCAGCAAGATTTGGAGTTGAGTCTGAGGAGGGGGTCTGGCATGGGTCATAAGGAAGGGAATGGAGTATAGCTGGGAGCAAGAAAGGGGAGAAGGGAGCAAACAATGAGGAACCCAACCGTGCAAGCAGCAGAGCAAACACCAAAGAGAAAGGAAATACTGAATGCTATTTGTGTCATTAGCGCTGCCTACCTTGTGCAGTGAATAAAACTGGGCCCTGCAGGGAAAATAATGTGTAGCCACATAGTTTATGCATAAGGGAACAAACTAATGGTTGCCTGAAGATTCTTGCCTTTTCCTAATTTTTCAGTGCATGACTTTGTACTGTCATTTTAATAAGTTTTGTTATGTGTCTGATGTACATACACTGCTATACTGTTTCTGCAATGAGTGATGTGCATCCTCATTTTCACCCTGTTGGTCCAAAAAGCAATTTATCCCTCCAGCCCTTTGCTGCTGTCCCACCAGCAGGTATGAGCTTGAAGGAATATCCGAACCTCTGACCCTTCTGCCTAGAGGCAGGAACATTGCCCACTGAATTGCACTGTCTCTTAATGCCTTATGCTGCATGCAAATGCTCACGTGGTTTACAGAACACAAACTAGAGCATTGAAACACAGGCAAGGAAATCAAAGACGTATTTCTGCTCTGTTTTTGTGTTACCAGTTGTGTTTAATGCAGTGCACTTAAAATGCTTCTCGAATACATTAGAGTGTTTTTGATGGTAAATTTAACTGCCGAACTACTGCCTGCCCGGCTGCGACCCCTTCTCATCTTCACATCTTATGCTCCTTGTTTCACTTCACCACTAATGGGAGGAGGTTGAAATGTGCCGCTAGCCTAGCTAGAGCAAATCCAGAGAAGTTTGGAGTCATTCCTGGGTTGTTCAATATCACCCAGGATACAAGACTTTTGCCTGTGCAATGAACATTGCTGTGTTAAGGCAGAAGGACCAATAGTAACCTACTATATTCTTCTTTCAGCAGACCTCTCTGAATCACACAGTGCTGAGATTTGGATTCATCTGGTGATCTGAGAACTAGCTGCCCTGATACTGAGCAAGAAGTAGAGATACTGGCCAGAAATAGAGATAAGAGACTGTCAATACCTGATCTTCCCTTCAAGCACACAGGAAGCCTCTGATGAATGTTTTAGATTCATACAACTATTGCCCAGGGGCCACCATTTTAAGGGAAGTGCCAAAGCTAGGGCTTAACCTCCAGTACAGCTTTTTCTGGAAATAAGCCTAACCCAAAAATACCACAGACCAATAACAATGTTGTACAACAACTCACTGAAAAAAAAAAATCCCATGAAAGAAACATTCTTAAAAACAAGGAAAAATCCCCTTTGGGGGCTTGCAACACAAATGTTTCTCAGCGCACAAAATTCAGAGTAAACCTGACTAGAAACTGAAGTGAAAGTCAGACGTCTGTTTTCATTGTCCATCAGAGAGTAATGCCAAGGAAAAAGCAAACAGCAGAAAGTGAAAAGCAAATTGGATTTTGAAAAGCCTTACAAGGATAAGTGTTTGAGGTATCCTCTATAAATCAGAGCAGGCAATGTGTAGCACGTCATCATCCATTCAAGTTAATTAGACAAAGTCCTGTGCCACCAGATCTATGAATAATCAAAACCTGCAACAGATGAGCTAGTGGTACCCACAATGTCACAGGAGAAAAATACAAACGTGGACACAATGGGACTGGTAGGGTTTGCATCTTCACATATAATAAAGATGACAACTACATGCAGTGATCAGTTGATAGCAGAGGAAGTGTTTCTCACCTGCACAGCACTCCTGAGAGTCACAGAGACTTCAGCCAACTTTACGCCTCAAACCACGACATGCATAAACAAGCTTCAGGCTCTACTTAGTACTTTTAGTTTGTGTTACCTATCATTAGTGGTGCATTAGGAATTGCAAAGAAAAACTGTTCTACCTACCTGGTTTAAAACAGATCTATGAGTGGCAGAGCAGGTCTGTCTTTGGTAGTACTGAGAGGACAGCATAATTCAGTGCCTCTCTGAGCTCCAGAGGGAGCTGAGCTGTGTCGGGGGTGGATACCAGCTCTTGAGCATAGTGACTGCTGGGCTGTATGGAGATCTGAAGTTACATGCTGAGTCTTCCACAAGAGAGAAGCACGTTACATGAAAGGTACTTAACCTAAGATCTTCAGGAGTAATTCTGTTATGAGCTAGCAATGAGGAAAGGAATAAAACTTAAAGCAGAAAGTGTCTTCTTGCAGTAAATAGAGTTTTAATCATCGTGGAAGTGAGGCAGACAAAAGGACTAGATAGCTCAAGGAAATGGTCTGAACTGAGTCAAGCTCAGCAGTGATTAAAAGCTGCTACTGCTTCATGGCAGTTCAGGGGATATTTGAGATGAGCTGATAGATCTCAGACCACAGGCATCAACATCTTTGTAGCACTACCTAATTGGCTCCCATGTTGGCAGTCTCAGCAGTGATGCCATGATTTAAATGGGTTACAGGGTGTAAATCCACTGCTCTGGGTGGGGGACAACCCAGAGTGCTCTGGTAGAGCAGGAGATGGAGATGTAGGCAAGCTTGTCATGCCAGTGGGTTTATTTTTCTTGCTCTGAGGGGAAATAAAAGCTCCCAGCAACTCTAGCCATCAGCCCAGTGCTGCCCAGACAACTGAGATATTTCCAATAAAAAGAGCCAACAGCAAGGCAAGAATTTGTAGCCCTGCTCCTCTAATTGCAGGTCTCTTCCCCAGCCCCATTAATTTCCTGTGAAACTGAGAAGTTTAGTCAGCATTAAATCTGGGACTGTTGCCTTCCATTGGGGCCCTCTGTTAGGTAGCAGACAGGCTTACATTTTTGCAGTGACAAGTATTTTATTGACATTGATACAATGTATACATTGCAAAAGAGTATTCAGGATAAAGTATTTCTCTATTTCAGTGGGAAGACATGTTTGCTATACAGACGGCAGGAGTAAATCTGGCCTCACAATTAAAATCTGTTTAGAGTTTGTAGCAAAGTGACTGATGGATTAGACACAGTGCACCATCAATCCCCCCTCCCCGTGCCTCTCTGTAGAACAACACTGATGGCAGGTCATAAGTAGACATTTGTACAAAGTGCAGGAACTCTTTAAGTATCATTTTATAGCTAGTGTATATATTCCAAGTGGCTGGCAAAATGCAAAGTGCTTGGGGTCTTTAAGTAGCAAGGGCAATAGACCATGGGTAGCAAGCAATACCTTTCTATTTGTACCAAGGATGCGCTGTCATATAGGAATGGAGATACTGTTAACATTTTGGTAAATGCCTTACTTGCTGCACATACAAAATTCAGGTCTTTTCCTAAAGAGAGTGGAGCACTAAACAGGGTTTCCTGGCCACATTCCTGCTTGGTTAATTACAGTCCTGCTCTTTAAATCTCCCTAACACTTCAGATTGGTGACTCACTTTGCTTTTTGTCCTATGCTCTTGCCTAATTTTAGTGGACACCACCAAAGAGCCACTTTATTCTTCTTCACAAGTTATTCATTTCAAGGCTGGAGGAAAATTACATGTTACATAAACACAGGAGGGCTTTACCAATTGTTAATTATTTCACTAGTGCTTATCACAGTGCTGTAAGGGGCCCATTGCTCATCAAACAATGCTAAAACTAAAAGTAAAATAGAAATGTAAAATATTAAGGTAAAAGCACTACATTAACAGTAGCCACATGCCATAGACAGGAGGGCTGGCAGAAACACGGAGCAGAATCCTGATAGCAGCCCCTTGCCTCATCAAGCAGAGAAACATCCCAAGCAGCCCTGAGCAGGGAAAGATGACCTGGGCACCTCCCTTGCTGCAGCAGGACTGCTGTGTGTTCCCATGGGACCCCCTCTAACTTAGCCTGTCCCTAAAGGCAATCTTATCCAAGAAGGCACCTTTGCAGTGCCTTTGTAGTGTAGTGAGCTCAGGCACATGACTGCAGGCTACTGCAGAGGTGTGTGCCAGCAGCACATGCGTCTCTGTTGGTGGGACACAAGCCAAGTTCCCAAGCTGTTCTACTGATCTTCTGCTCTTCTGATCTTCTGTACAGAGACCATAGAGAGTATCCTCAGCTGCCAGAGAGAAGCAGTCTGCCACAGAGAAGGTTGACCCCTCCTGAGGAAACCTCTCCTTTCAGAGTTCACTATGTAGAAGCAAAGCTCCCATTGCTAGGAAATGTCTGTGCTATCACCCAAGAGCTAAAGCCAAGAGTAAACTTCTCAGTGATTAGAAACTGAATTACAAGATAAAGAGCTTTTCAAAAGTATCTACAAAGGAAGAGAGCATAGTGGCCTGTGAGTATTAGCGACTCTTGTTGCCTCCTACTGGGGTGCTACAGGAAGGAAAGCTTCTGATGAGGTTGTGGTTCAGATTCCATGGCTTTAGTGAGGCAGTGATGTTCTGCTAAACACTCACTTTTTGGTACTTCTGCATGGACATGTATGTCTGGTGTGTTCAGCTCACAAACTCAGTGCTTCCAGGAATGTTGTCCCTGGATTTGCCCTTAAATCAAAGCATGATCTCTACAACTTCCCCATGGGATACACACTTGGTGTCTGAGGTGAGAGAAAGCTACAGTGAAATTCTGCATCTTACCCTTTCTGTGATTTCTTGCTTCATGATTTCTTGCTTCAAGATTTCTACTGTTTTAAAAAGTAGTAGTGATATTCCGACCCTTTGTTTTTAAGAGACAGAGATTACTAAGCACTAGTGTAAATCACAAAGAGAAGCACAATTCCTTTTCCAATTCTGGAGTCCTGCCATTTATTAATTTTCTGCAATAGTGAGTCATAATTTTATAGAGACACATAGAACAATTCTCCTCCCTGACCTGTTATGGCCTGACAACAGCAGCACAGCTTAACTGAGGAATAAACAAGGAATTATTGTTTGTTCTTGGCTCAATTAATTGCTGGCTAGGAAACTCATTGCAGAAATCAGGCTATTTTCACATGTTCATTGTAGTAAAATGGTGTCAGGCTGAGCCATACCTGGCAGTACCTCATGCCTGAGAATTAGGAGGGAACCATTATATTTGGAAATAGGGTCTTTTTATGGCAATGGAAAATACATTCTCCCCATAACAGGATGCAGTAGATTGAACAGCCAAGAACCCAGGAAACCCAATGCCAGGAAACCCCATCTGCTTTCCTGGGATGACAGTCCAAGGTGTAAACATGGTTGGTGTTAGAAACCTATCTGCAGAAAAACATGGAAACTGAGTTTTAGCCCTTATCACTTTATACTATCTAATTTTGACTTCTCAGGAGCACCCTGGAATCTGTCTCCGACAAATGCATCTCTGGAGGTATTAATATACCAACTCATGATGTTTTTTTAGAAAGAATCACTCTTTCTGTTAGATAAACAATTCAAACAAGTGCCTGGCTAAGCACCTCCTGCAGAGGTGACGAACATGTACCTGCAAATGCCTGCTGGCAAATCTCTGTCTTGCATGGGTGAGGATGGGGAGGAGAAGCATCCAGGGCTTCAGTCACAGGCACTCTTGCACAAAGCATCCATACTTATTGCTATTACTTGATGTGAGAATGAAAATAATCAGCTTCCTGTGCTTGATTTGTATTCCTACCAGATTCAGATACATTCTGAGAAAAGGTAGAAGAAGGAGGCAGGGCAGGAAGGGACTTCTTGTGAAGAAGGACTTGTACAAGATCAGATCAAGAGGTCTTCCAATCAAAAGCTCACATGAATAAGATGCTGCGAATTCATCTACTGGTTTGGTTAATAGGCAGAAAGCAGTTAGACAGTCCGATGCCGATCACCCTTAATGCTGCTCCAAAACCATACAGCAAAGAAAAGGCTACACAACACTGAACTGTGGGATTCCAGCTACTGTAGAGAGCAAGGTCAATGGGACCTGGAAGACCAATGGTCTCAAACACAACAAGGGGCTTCGTAAGTTCCCTATAACACACAAATATCCCTTCGGTCCAGCTTTGCTAAAAACTACAGTAACAGTGCTGGCAACTGTCTGGATGAGCCTTCTCATTTTCCATTTTTACCACTGAGGGAGCCAAAGCAGTCTTAGAAGCAGTGGGAAATTTGGGCCAAAAAAAGCCTTGGACTGTATTTGACATCAGGTATGTTGGTTCATTTTTTTTCAGTTGATTGACACTAAAGGGACCAGAGTGAGCTCACAATGGCATGTTGCTGCTGCTGCTGCTGCTGTTCATTTTAAGTTATTAGCTTGAACAGAAACAGTTGTTCTGTGCTGATGCCACAAGATTTTCAGTCCATCTGTAGCATTTAAACCCTTCTCAGTCCACTATGAAAAATAACTCTGGGAAGAGTCCTTTGTCTCCTCTTAGCATCTAGGAGAATATGATAAGGCTTGAAAGGACACATTGCAGATGATCTGCTCTCCTGTAATGATTCACTTCTATGAACACAGTGTGGCAGAAATCCAACTGAAAACCCCTATTATACTTGCAGTAGCTAGTAATAAGGTAATCTTCCCACCTAACCAATGCCCAGGAGACAAAGGTCTAAGGGACGAAGGACTTTTTATCCCATCTACTCAGGTCGAGGAAGAAATTACTCTATTTCCATTTGTAAGTATTCCCTACCCATAGTTCTCTGTGTGACAGGTCAATAAACCACTCTAACCTTGTATTTCAGATATAAGAGTCAAACTAATTTATTTTTAATTGCAGAAAACATTAATGTTTGAGGGTAACAGTTAATTACCTGCCCACTCCTCTGGATGCAGGTAAAGCAACAGAACCAATTCTAACTTGGAGCATCTTGTATTTATTCATGTCTTGCTGCTCACCTGTGGGTACCAAATATTTGATTTTATTTACCTTGGTCCTTGCTTTGCTAGCATGATTTCATCCTGTAAGTATTAGCTTCAGAATACATAGAAATCAAGGAATTCAGAGAGTCAACATCTACTGAAAGCTTGACAATGACAGCTGTTATGGAAGACTGCTGAAAAATGACAATCTGGGCATTACTAGAGCAGAAACGCCTCTGGTAAGTCCCCCCCTGTATGGATATTAATTGAGGTGAATAATTATCTTGATTAAAAGAGTGAAGGCAGTTGATTCTGTGGGGATTAGAGGAAGATCTACAAAGGGATATTTGAGCTGATATGCCTAGCCATTAGTGGAGTCTAGTAGATCAGTGTCCAGAAGCTATTCCCTATAGTACATACACATCATTGAGTGAGAAAGGAATGTGATGAGTTTACACTGTCATTGGGGATCCTAGGAAATTGGGGATTTAACTCTTTGCTATCACTAGCATTCTGTTTCTTTCTCAGACTGTGTATGTGTTCTTCTTCTGCATAAGTTTTCTGTCCTTGTACAGTTAATGCCAAGGGCCAGTACATTTAGCTTTATGATCACCAGGATTGCAGTGAAAACTGGCTTCTCTTGGAGGTGCAGATTCACCACCAGCAGGAGGAGGAGGGCCTGGTGCCAGGCAAGCACTGGTCCGCAGCAATGGTTCCCCCCTTGTAGCAAAAGGTCCCAGACGGCATGACATGAGGAGGTTTTGTCTGGCCTCCAGGCCTGAAATTCTGCCCAATCTCTCAACATCTGATATTTCAGGTGGTCAGAAAACATTATTGAAAATGTATGAAATCTTGCTTTTTATTACCCTGCTGTTTTCAGTAATGACTGTGCAGCAGCCGTGGACAGACACATATGTTTTATGGTAAAATATCCATCTCCATAGATTTCTTTTCCATGGTTATTTATCATATTTGTCCTTTTTTAGCAGCACAACCATCAGTAATACACAATGTAAAGGAGAAGGTAATAAAGTGCCAAGTGCTGTGCTCTTGTCTTGCCAGCTTCAGGACTGGTAATGGGACCAACCATATGGTTCCAGAGCCCTGTTTATTGCAATGGACACAATTACCCCACACCTCAGCATGAAGAGTAAAATCACACATAATGGACAATCGTGAAACAGCAGGCCCATGGCAGGATGGCAGCATTCCTACCCCAAGCACTCCTGACTCACATATGTAATATTGCAGGACTTACACATCTGTTTTCCCTTTCTGCTCCTCAGAGGTTTCAACAAAGCATCTCTTCAGATTGGTATCAACCACACTGCTGGTCATGCATCATTCTGAAACGCTGAACCCAGTGGGGCAGCACACTGCCTGTAGCCCTTAGAAATCCCTAGGTAAGCTGTCACAAAGCCAGCTTGTTTTTTCCACTACTTTTTTTTCCACTGCTTGTCAAGTGATTTTTCCAACCCACTTGTTGAAAGGTCACTCAGCCCTCCTGTTTCTTCTCAAACAGTGTTCAATTCTTGTTTCATGGAGGAGCTCTCTCCCACTTTTTCTTCAGTATGCTGGTCGACAGACAAGCTTCACCACTCCTCAGCCCTGGCTCCATGGCTGATCAGGGTTACAGGCAAACATCTCACAACTCTCTGTGTCCTCCAGGAAACCAATAACATTTCTGAGAACCTCCTTTTTATAGGAAAGATGAGAAGGAGGGAGGGAGCATCCCAGCATCTGTGTGACAGAGAAAGGCTAGCAGCATTTATGCCTCTGCAGTGACATCTCTCAGGGCAAGAACATCAGAGCCAATCAACAAAAAAAAAAAAAAAAAAAAAAAAGGTGCAATCCCTGGTTTAGTTTGTCCTTTATTTTTCCACTGTGGTTTTTTTGCATTTCTTCAGAAACTACCTGTAATTATGCCATGATTCTGGTGGCCTACTCATTTTGGTGCCATCATGATCTGTTCTTATAGCTCTTCTTCTGCTGTTCTTTCATGTGCACCCATACCCCAACCTTTGTATTCATCCTTCCTTCAGACCAGTCTTTCTACTTCTGCCACAGTTCTCTACACTGCAACCACTACAGAGCTGTCCCTTCAACTCCACCAGATACCTGTCCTGTTATCCATGTCCTGGGGCAACCACAGCCAGTGATAGAGCCCCCCCCCCCCTCTACTCCAGTCTCTGACCTCCCAGCTTTTCTGCCTCTAGATCCCTGATACTGATTGTCTCATATGTCTGCTGTTCAGCTCTGAATCTTTCCAAAGCAGAGCTTGCCATCATGATGGTATTCTGGTGTTCAGTATCAGTGATCAAGGCGAGACCTGGCTCTAGCCAGGATTCATATATGCAGAAGTTGAAAGGCATTAATCTCTCCTGGCCAGGTGCAGGCTCTCATTTCAGGCTTGGTTAGAGTTGCTTCTACATCAGTGGGTGGACTCTCAGACTGCTTCCCAGAGAGAAACAGCCAACAGGCTTTCTCCTTCCCCCCAGCTGCAATCTGCTGCTTATTTGGAAGTACAGAAGGAACCAGTAAACTGACTGTATGAGAAGAGGCAAAAATCCAAAACATGACACAGTCTGCCTGAAAGTGAAGTTCTGGCTGGTTAAACTGGAGTCTGGGAGAAACACTGGGTCACAAGATAGAAAAGAGCAAAACCTATTGCCAAGGAAGGCAGAAGACTACAGGAGATGTTCGGATAACAGTGGGGGGGGGGGGGGGAGGAGGGGGAAGGGAGAGGAGGATGAAACCCAATCCTGGAAGTTGAAGAGAAAGGGAGAGAGATCACAACCTCTTTGATTCTGAAGATACTTCTGAAGATAAGGCTTGCTTTTGCTATGCATGTAAGGTCACTTCCCAGCTTTCTTTCTAAGCACTCAGTTTTGCCCATTGGTGTTCCTCTGTGAACCAGCAGTTGCAAGACAAAGGGGAACATTTGGGCATAGTCCTGATCTTGTTAATGCAAGCAGTATTTCCACCAAATCTGGGAGAATTACTCTGGCTTTACATCCATATAAGAGAAAAATCTTACAGATGGAGACTTCATGTAACAAATGGTTCCATCTGTGAGTCAGATGCCAAGCAGGAGGCAGGTGTGACACACATCTGAGCAGCAGCAGACATCCAGGCTTTAGGGGAAGAGGGTTTATCTGCAGCAAAACCAGTAGCCCAGTGGAAGAGAAGAGCAGAGTTCATTTTAGAGGGCTAAAAGATTTCTGGGAATGGAATGGGAATAGGATGGGCTAAGCCCCAAAACAGAGCCTGAGAAGGAGAAAGAAGAGAAAAAAGTCCACCTAGGAAAGCTGGATGAGAGAGTAGTGAGGGAAAATTAAGGCTAGAAAATAATAATTTTATGATGTTTTATTTACCTGTAATTCACCACCCCCCCCCCCCAAATTTATTGGGAAACACTTTGTTATTAGTTGGTGGAGCAATTTGTCTAATTAATTCTGTCAATAAACTATTCTATGATTCTATGTCATGTCTTTCACAGTATCACAAGAATAATCTCAGTCTTTACTTTCCAAATGTGGCTGAATCATACCCAGGTCTTGGATCAAGCTGAAGGATATTCAGAAGATAGTGTCTGATGTAGCTGGAGATGGAGATAGGGAAAAGGATACCACTGTAGCTCTTGCCTGGTAAAGGAGGAGTGAGAGAAGTCCCACCGGCCTGGCTGCTAACAGAACTGTGCCTTTTTTTGTATAGGGAAAACTTTATTAGACAGCATTGGTGGGAGGAAACCAGTCTTAACTAGAAAGTGGCTTTCCTTTAGGGTAGTAATGTGCATTATTTGTTAGCTAAAATTTCTGTTTTCCTCCACCTGAGAACCTGCTCCCCTCCATGCAATACTAGTTTAGGAGGAAGCTGTTTTGTCATTTAAAAGAAAGAAACAGATGGAATATGTAGCAGTGTTAAAAAGCTCCAGCTTGTTGCCACAGTAACTAGGGGGGTTGTATTTTTTAATTATTATTTTAAATTCTTCATTGTCTTCTTTAAAGGTAACAACGATAGTGGAGAATAAATGAAGTGATGTCCTGCTGTGCAAATCAATCCCTCAATAAATAAAATTAAAGGAATGCTCTGCATTGCAAGTGCTGATACAGTCACTAGAAGGATGGAAGGACTGCAGGTTATTTGAAGATGATGAATTATGCATGCTGACACATTAGGGACATGACAGGACACCTCTGCCCTATAACTTCTGCTGGGTGAGTTTGGATGAATCTGCTGGAGCACTGGACAAAGACTCAGCCTATTTGTATCAGGTAATTTTCTGATCAGCTTTACAGGTCAGGAAGGAATCCTCCCAAATATTCATCACATGTAGCATTGACTAAGCAAGTAGAGGCAGTAGTTGTTCGATCCTTGTGAGTCATTAAAAAGTGGCACTCTGGGACAGAGGATGTCTGACATCCTGAACTGATTGCCTAAGGAGTTATGCCTGAATAAATGATGAGTGTCTTCCACCCAGTGTACCTAACAAACTTCACCAACTTACTGCACCTCATACACATTGATTGCACTCTGTCCAGCAGTGAAATTCAGTTAGCCTTCCTGAGAACAATAGAAGTCAAGTTTCAGTTCATAGCTACACATCAGCTTAAGAATATGTAGGGAAGAGGTACTCCTGGCCAACTGAAACAATATGATATATCCAGGGTGGACTGTAACTCTTCTGGACTGGAATTCGGTCTGGACACAGAAGTAACAAGAACACCAGTAGTAAACAGGCTCAACTGTGGGTTTTGTGTGGCATATCATGTTAAAAAAAAAAATGTCTCCAGCTGCTTTGACTTTACTTGTTGACTCAACCAGAGTTAGGCAGGAATGGTTAGTCTTTGACAGATTAAAGAAGTAGGTACCAGGGGAAAGTGCTTAGCTGGCTAACTGAAGAACAGGCTACCTTTGGAAAGAAATATTTTTCTCTTGATGAGCCCAAGGTCAGTGAAGAGAATGTCTGAACAGAGCTCTAATTTGATCGAGAAATTACATTTCATGATAACACGTTCATACACCGCAAAATCCGTTATTACTTCTTCTGACCGTGTTTGTTATTGCTGATGGAACAGATTAAAAATACATCCAAGCCTGGGGAGAGTCTCCCTGGGGATGAGAGAGGGTACAGGTCCTCCAGCTTTCCTGCCTTTGCCCCCAGCCCTAGTCCTTTCCCAGACTTTCTGCACACCCAAGCATCCAAGCGTGAGGGAGAGACAGCTCAGATGTGGGATTTGGGCATAGGCAGCTGCTCCCTCTTCTTTCAGACAGCAGAAAAGAATGTAGTCTAAATTTAACATCACTTCTGCTCCCTGCATCTCTTGTGAATTCTGAGTCTCCGGGGGCTGTGGAGTTGTTGCCAGCAGTGATAGGGCAGCATCCCTAGCCCTCCCTGGCCTGGGAGTCGTGGATTTGCTGGACAGCTCCCAGCACAAATTGCCTTAGTTAAATAAATGGACAAGGGAGTCCATGACCCCATCTTTGGTGCATAACCACTGAGGTGAGAGTGAACAAACATCACTGACCAGGTCAATTATTAAGGCAGAAATGGCCTTTGGAAGATGAGAACTATTTCTGAAATCACGTAATCAAGAATAAATCTCATATTTTTCTACTGACTTTACCTGTAGGCAACCTGACTCTTCCAAGTACAAGAATGAGACAGTTGTCCAGGGGTCCCCTTCAGTCACTTCCTGGGTCCTGCTTTATTCACCTCTTTAAGTGGCCACTGCACATTAAGTAGCCAGAAAGCAGCTGTAACAGATCTCCTTTCTATAGAGCTAGAAATGAGGAGGTATCTGCCTGCTCAGTTTCTCATGACTACAAATGCACTGGCCAGTCAGACCCTATCATTGCAGGAGTTTTCCTGACACAAGGGGAATAGCAGTATCCATTTTGATAGCTGTTCACATGCCATTTAATACTGACTCTTTTAGTAGGTCTAAGTATAGTATTAAGCATAAGAGAAAGTAGGAAATACTATACAATAATCATTAGAGAGAGAATACGATAGGAGTATAGGTAGCAGTTTCACAGGTATGAGTACCCATTACAAAGACAGCTTTTGTCAGCTCAGCATTAGGTAGGTTAAGTGGAAATTAAATGTCCAGGAAATATTGGAGGTGTGAGGCAAATTACTTGAGGATTTGCACAGGCAGAAGATCAGAAGAAGTGGCTTAATTACCAAGAAACCAGTAGATATAATTTTTTTGGCTCAAGTTATAACTGATGACATAGTTCAGATAAAGATAAGATGGTCTGGTTGTAACTGTGTTGCATTGTTCCTGATTTACTTGTGAAATTATATTGTAGGATTGCTAAATATATTTCTTTGAGCATATTACAGGAAACACTAGTCTCATAGCAGAGGCTCCTTCAACACTTTCTTGCTAATGTCTGTGTGGTCACAGAGTGCAGCTGAGTCCAGGTCTTCTGAATGATGTAGTGTCAGTCCTCACACAAATCTGCCACTTCTCTCTTCTCCTTTAATCTAAAAATCCCTTTGATTTCCACCTGATACACATCAGCACTCTGGTTTTCTGAGAACTAGCTCAAGGAGGGGATTTAGCTTGCATCTGGGAAAGGATGCTTGAGTAGGTCTCTATTTTAACCTGCTCAACTCATCCTTGCAGTGATAGCCCCAGTCACAGAAGGTGCATTTTCTCCACCTGCTGTATGTCTCTTTACACTCTTCTAGCAAAAGTGGCAGCAGGTCATGATCTCTTTACCTAGCCACTGGTAACAAGCACAGCAAAGATCACTGATCTCCCATGGCTGTTGTTGATAGCTTGCAGTAGCTAACAAAACCCCAATAGTGTTACATCAAATAAGCAGAAATTCCAGGTGTTCCAGGTGGAGCTGTCAGGAAATCAGGCAATCATAGAATCATAGAATAGTTAGGGTTAGAAAGTACCTTAAGATCATCTAGTTCCAACCCCCCTGCCATGGGAAGGGGCACCTGTCATTGTTTAAGGCCCTCACGCAGTTCTGCTCACTCACTCCCCCCTCTTTCTTCGCCAGTCCTGGGGGGATGGGGAGGAGAATGGAAAGAATGCAACTCCCACAAGTTGAGATAAGAACAGTTTAGTAACTAAGGTATAACATAAATCACTATTGCTACCACCAGTAATAATAATAACAAGGCAAATACAAGGAAAGAATACAACAGCTCACCCAGCCCCACCAAGCCGTGCCCCTCTCACCTGATACCAAGCCAGATCATGCAGTGCACCCCCCACACACACCCTTCTGGGTCTCTGCTCTCCTTTTTACATCCTAGGCATGATGTGCTGTGGTATGGAATACCTCTTTGGTCAGTTTGGGTCAGGTGCCCCGTCTCTGCTTCCTCCTGGCTTCCTCCCAGCTTCCCCTCCTCCCTGGCACAGCATGAGACTCAGAAAGTCCTTGGCCAGCCTAAACATTCTAACTCGTGACAACACCTCCCACTAAACCATGTCACCCAAGGCTCTGTCCAACCCCACCTTGAACACCACCAGCGATGGAGCATTCACAACTTCCCTTGGAAACCCATTCCAGTGCCTCACCACCCTTACAGTAAAGAATTTCTTCCCCAGATCCAATCTAAACTTCCCCAGTTTAAGTTTGAACCCATTAACCCTTGTCCTCTCAGTATAGTCTCTCATGAAGAGACCCTCCCCAGCACCCTTATAGGCCCTCCCAGCATCTTCAGGATTTCAGAAATATCCCTGCTTTACAGTGGGAGAAAAAATGGAAAACTTTTTGTCTTTCATGTTTTCTGGTGAAAGATGAGTCTGGGAGCCGACACTCAGAGTAGTTCATGTGGAGCAGGCTACAGCATTGACCATGGATGAGTAAAACTGGGGTCTAGGTTTTTAAACTTAACTGCAGAGACAATGGTTTTGAAAGTTGAGCCTTTCTCACTAAGCACCACCTCATCTTAAGCATTCTGAGCATTGAAAATAATCACTTGTACTCTTTGTCACATGTAGCTTGAAAACACCACCCAGGAGTGGAAGAGACTATTCCTGAAGCTGGGATGCTCTTCTGGAGAGATTTGTTTTTTCAAAATTGATAGTTTGTTAAAAAAAATTTTGGGAGTTGAAAAATTCCCACCTAGGCCTGGTTATAGGGATCCCCAGTGAACATTATTCGTCCTTCCAAAGCAAGTCTGACTTTGAACTCTGATACCTCTTTAGGAATTAGCATTACTCCTGAAGGAAGGAGATCACATCCTTCTCTTTCTATTAAGTTAGTTTTAATGTTTTTCTTGCACATGTATGTTTTATATGAATAAAATATTTATTATATATAAAAATATATTTTGTATGTTATATATTGATATGTATATATGCGTATTATACATATATACATAAATACACATAGTCCATGCTGAGCTTGCCCTTCCCTGACATCAGAATGTGGTTCCTTTGTTTCAGCTTTCCCCTAGAGCAATGAAATAAGCTCCAGGGACAGAGATAGATTAGTCTTTGCATAAATGTTCTCCCTGGTCCTCATTTCCAGGAAGGCTCATTCTGTGCCTCCATCTGCCTTGTAAGCTTGAAATTTTCCATGTGGACTCATTTTCCATGTTGTTCCATGATGGTACTTACAAGGGAAGTGCAAATGAGTGAGCTGGGAGAAAAGAATGCAATTTTGATCTCTCTTTTCCCCTGACCAATTTCAGTGAAGGAGCAGTTTTTGGAGGGTGGAGCATCTGTCCTGTCTAATTTTATCTGTAAGGATGCAGAGCTATCTTTTCAAAGCTGTTTTCAAAGTGACTCTGATAACAGGACTGCCTACAGATAGGGCTGCAATGATTATTCAAAACATTAATCAGGGAAAAAATTATGCCAGTTACTGATTAACTAATTACTGCAATCAAATATTCACTCCTGTCTTTGGAACGATGGGCACGGCACTGGGAAAAGGCGACAACGAAACCCCTCAACACAAAAAATAGTACTTCAATCTTTGGTGATTGAAGAAAGGGGGAAGGGTCAAGCTGCAGGAGGCTGAAGGGGCTGAGGTAGAGCAGAGGGCTCCATCTGGGGCACCACTTTCCCTGTTTTCACTCCAGTACACCTTTGCCTGCTCCAGCTTATGATTTAATGAAACATCAGGAAGGAACAGCTAGTGCATCATTAAGGGAGAACCATTTGAAAGTGACCCCTGCTTAAGGCTATGAATTAGAGATTCAGCAATGCCACCCAGCTCCTTGTCTCTGCCTTCTGAAATACACAGCAGACGGAAGTCCCTGCAGCTGCAGAGGAAAACCCTGTACTTACAGAGAAGAAATTTTCCAGGCAACTTTCTCCATCCAGATCCCCTACTAGAGCTGGCAGATATTAATTCAGACTCATCAAATCATAGAATTGTTTGGGTTAGAAAGGACCTTAAGATCATCCAGATCCAACTCCACTGCCATGGACAGGGACAACTTCCACTAGACCAGGTTGTTCAAGGTCCTGTCCAGCCTGCCCTTGAACACTGCCAGGGATAGGGCATTCACAGCTTCCTTGGACAGCCTTTTCCAGCGCCTCACCAGGAATATAGGGAGAAGAACAATGAGAGCCTTTGTGTCACACATATTGCACATACTACAGCTTGCTTCAGAGGAGGTTTGAAAAGTGTACAAAGAGGCAATATGTAAAACAGGGGCAAGGAGGCAAAGTAACAGCAAACTGCATTATTCAGTCTAAAGGAAAATCTTGACTGAGCATCTACCTGGCTGTGGAATAGTTTCCCAGGGAATGGAGTAGAATGTCCTTTGTAGTTTTCTTAGAACAGGCAGGACAAGGTCTCAGTCTATTAAACCAAGGTTAACACTGGAATATTTTGTCTACTCAGAATTTTCATACCTCCAGCTGCTGCTTGCAGGTTGTGTATCTATACATCACTGCAATAGTTTTCAGTCTGAGTGCTGCAGATTTCTCAGAGCCCAGAGGCTGCTCCTACAGGACTTGCAGATGATAACAAGGAAACATAAATGTAATCAGCTGTCTTACATTTTTTCTATGGGAAATAAATAACATTGACGCTGGAATTTTTTTAGGGAGCTCCTAAACTGTAAAAAATGGTTTCATACATTACATCCTAGTGACTAGAGATATTAGGGGAAGGAGATGGGTCAGAAATTGTTTCCAGTGAAAGGAAATGGTACTGAGAATTAGATTTATTTTCTTTAATAACTACATTTTCATCATTTCCAGTGTTGTGTCTTTTACAGCAGCAACACAGGCCTTGAACGGTGACCTGAAGCTCCTGCTCTCCATCCTTCATCTCCACACTGCATTTTCACAAGTTCCAGTAGCGGTGGGGTCTTCCCACATCTGCTACTTCAGCACAATTTGGAGACTCAGCATATGCACCTGTATCACTGTCAATGAATTGCAGGAACTGGAGTTTCTCAAATGCTACTTACAGTAGAACACTGTCTGCAAAACTTTATTATGGATCTTACTGTACAAGCAAGGGAAAAAAAGCTTTCACTTGGCAGTGAGGTACTAGAACAAGAAGCTGAAATACAAATCAGCTACAAAGCCAGTATGAGATTTGCAGACATTCTGCACTGCAATAACTGAGAACCCAAGAGTGGTCCATGCATAGCAGTCCAGGAAGATACAGCAAAATCTCAAAGTTGGACAACACGCTTTGGATTAGTTTTTTGCCATTAGTGGTGATGTAGGGGTCTTGATGTTCTCTTCAGAGGTATTTGAATTTTAGAATGGCTGAAGTTTGTCTGATAGCCAAAAGAAAAGAAAAAAAATAGCAAAAAGAAATAGAAAAGCCTTAGATGTTAATTGCTATTTATTCAAAATGTAATAACTGCAGAGCTTGAGATTTATACCAGATTCAGAAATGAGATCACGCTTCATAATAATTGCTATTTCATACTGTTAGCTCCTTAATGTTTTTAATTTTAAAAATCACCAAGAATTCCTTTCTAGTGCCACTGACACCCACTCAGCCACCTACTCATATCCCACATGCTTACACACAATTTGCCCTTAAATGTTACTGAACATTGAAAAATCTCTTCTCTCTTGGTAATTTTCAAACATTAATTATTTCAAGTGTCTCATTTTTTGTATAATAAGACATTTTGCCTGGCAGTCACCAGTAAGCTCTCCCTTTTCTGACATGTAAACAATGCGTAGTACAGAACTGCAGAAGACGCATCCACAATATGTATTTATTAGGGGCAGATCTTGAAAACTGAGACAACTATCAAACTGAAGGAGTGATTGTTGCCCTCTGTTTACCACTCATGAAGACAGATCTGGTGCCCAGTGTCCAGACTGGGATTTCTCAGTAGAAAAAAGAGCTTAGCAAACTGTAGGGAGGCTAATGCAGAACCACGAGGATGGTCAGGAGCTGCAGCACAAAGTACAGAGAGAGTTCAAGGGAACTTGATTTGTTTACTCTTAAGTGAGGAAGGCAAAGAGGAGATCTAATTGCTGTTTTCTATTCTCTGAAAGAATTGATATCAGATGCTCCTCCCAGAGATGAAAAGGCACAAGGCAGCCATCACAAATTGCAGCATGGGAAATCCCAGTTGGACATTAGAAAGAAATTTTTCACCATGAGGGTGGTCATCAGAGAGGTGCCCAGAGAGGCTGTAGAATCCCCACCCTTGAAGATATTCAAAACTCTTCTGCACAAGGCCTTGAGTAACCCAACTCAACTTTGAAGCTAGTCATCCTATGAGCAGGAGTTGGAAGGTCATTTCTAACCTAGATTATTTAGCAATTGTTTATTTTGTTCCTTTCCTCTCCCAAGGTTGCCACTACACAGTATTGAACTCCTAGTCACATGGAAACCTCTGAAAGAAAATGCCTTTCTGAGATGCCAGTCTATCTTCCTCTTGGAATGTAGGACCTGAAACTGAGTAGCGGAAAAACACCTTAAGAACACCTTACAAAGTGGGTGCCTTCTCTGTGGGAACTTTCAATTTTGCAGAAAATTGAAAAGGGCTATATAATCCAAAGAACTTGTAATGGGAATGTGGCAGATCACCTCCTTTGCTCAAGTCTCTGGAAGATAACACGAGTTGATAAAAATTTCAGGTCACAGAGAGATTTTATCTGGATCCATCCTTTGATGTTGGGATTTCTTTTCACTCATACAATCTCAGAAACAGGGATGCAGCCTGTTTGTAACAGTTCTCCCTTCTCCCTCTGGTTGCTTGCAGTTAGCCCTAGACTACTAAGAAAACTAGACCAAAGTTGCACTTAGAGAAGGAAGAAGGCTGTAGATACCTTGCAGGTGTTACCTGCCCAGCATGAACATGACTTGTTAATTTTGCCTTATATTCATGATTGATAATCAATCAAGCGGAAAATAGTTTAAAATGTAGAATGTTGAAATCCTCTCCTTTCTTCACACACACAGACATAATATTGCCACCAGCACATGTCCCAGACATGGGCTCCTGCATCCTCCAACATGCACACACATCCTCTCTGCCAGTCCTTCTCTCTCTCCCTGGCCAGTCCAACCCACGGGCAATCTGTCTGTCCCTTCCCACTGTCCTCAATTCCCCTTCATACAGCCTGGTCACCAGTATTTGTCATACTGGCACTGATCTGTACTGGGAATTTCTGTGTGGAGTCTGGAACCTGAAAGTGCCCAGGGAAGAGGTGGGCATAGAAATTGTCCAGGGGATGCAGAGTTTTTACAGGAGAGCTATATTCAATGCACCCTCCCTCCACATTAAGAATACTTTCTTCTGCCCCTTGCTATACTTGCTGAGCCCCCAGACAAAGGGGAGTGTGGACTGTGTTGCAAAAAGTGTGAATTGGTTTCATTTCATTTTAAACAAAGTATTACTATATGACAAATCCATAATCTCTCCATGATCCTGCCTGTAAAGTCAAGGGGAGTAAGAATAGGAACTACAGCGACAGCTATTGCTTATATCCTTCCAACGGAGCTCCATGGAATTACAGGTATGACTGTTGCTGAAAGGACTCCCTTGTGCCTTGGGTATAGCTGCACACTCACAGTCCCACTGGGGGAAGAGGGGAATCTTTGCCTGTTGAAGCCACATTTTGCATCTGCCCGTTATGCACTGCTCCCTTCTGAAAGGCACATTAGAAATGTTGGGGATTTTTAGAGAGGATGATAGAGTATTAAATATTTAGTCCCTTGTATTCTTCATTTGGATTATTTGAAAATCCTTTCCTTAATTGTCTTGTTCTGCTTCCAAAGTAGGGCTGTGCAGCTGACTGCAGCTTTCGCTCTTGACTGTTATTCTTACTTATCTCTCCTGTGGAGCAAGGCCCTGGTCAGAACTGGGGCAGGTTGCATATGGGGCACTGTAGATACAAATAAGCAGACTTGGTCCTTTTGTGCTGCAAATTCACAGACTATAACAAACAGATGGAGCATGGCAAAAGGGGTCACAATGTACAATCAAAGTGATCGGGGCTGCTGCTGGCAGCCATGGGAGCAGCATAATTATAGACTCTTTTTTTTGTCTGTGATAGTCAGAGATGAAGAAAGATGTGCAGGGGCACTTGGAAGGACAACAGCAGAGAGAGGGGATGATAAGGAGGGAGCAATGGTCAGGATCAAAAAACCAACAACCTAGACAGAGCCAAGAAGGAGAAATAAAGCCATGCTCAAACTGCTGAAATGAGTAAGGAAGCTGAGGGGTGGTGTTGCTTGGGCCTGCAAAAGGCTGAGGAAGGCTGCTGGACTCAATTCCTCTCATTTTGACAGACTGCAAAGGCCTGGAGCATCTGTTTCATGGTTCTAAGTTCCTGTTGGCCAGAAATGAGCACCAATATACAAGGTTTCTCTAGGGCAATGACCTGCATGCACTTTCCTCCTTGACTCCCAACCCTCACCATGCATGGTGAGGAAAAGCCCCAATATGATGGGCTGCCTCTGACTACCTTGGCAGAAGCACCTGGCTCTTCAAGGATACTCCTGCGCTTGGGGCTAATGTGGCCCAGGGAGATGAAACAGAAGGGAGTAAGAAAGAGTGCTGGAGGAATAAACTGGAAATTAACTCATGTGAAAGGGAATATCAAGGGAGGAGACGAAAGGATACTGGGAAATATCACACTGGGGTATGGGAAATATCACACTGGGGTAAAACAAGAAGGCCCTGCTCCCTCATCCCAGCTGGGAAAGGCTGTAAAGGACTGGTGGCAGGGGAAATGGAGAGGGCAGTGAGTGGGGAGCATGGAAAGAGCTGAAGAAGCTGAGGCTTACTGTTGTAACAAGAAGAAAAATGACAGATTTAATAAAGCCCTAGAGAGGGATGAAACAAGTTCTTTAACTAATCAGCTTGTCCAGCTGAGTGGGAGGGTTAATCCAGCTACAACAGAGCAAAAAGACTGAACACATGAGGCAGGGTCAGCCTGGCTGGAGAGGCACCACCTATTTCCCCTCCAAGGGTGAAGACAGTGAGGAAAGCAGGGCTAGTGCAGGCCTCTGAACAGCTCAAAGACCCACAAGCGGTGGGGGGGGGGGGACGACTTCCCCTGCTTTCTGAGGGGCATGTGGCTGCACAGTCCATATGTGGCTATCCCCTTTTCTGTCTGAGCAGGAAGATGTGCAGAGCTTTCCTTTGCAGCTGGGAGAAGATGGTCTTCAGTGCTCACTTGTAGCTAGCTTTCTGCATTTGTTCTTGGGCAAAACAGAAGTAGCACCTCATAAAATCCACCTCGGGTATTACAGTGTAAATGCTGAATTTGTTCAAGGTATCTGGGCAGGGCAGCTGGCAGAGATCTTGACTGTCTGTAGGGGCTGGAGGTAATCTCAAGGGGACTGCTCATGTGCTAGGGTATAGACCTTGCTGATCCTACAGACATAGCATGTGCTTGGGTAACTCCTGCTGATCTCATTTTGGGGTGAATGCTCATTTCAAGGTGCATTTATGCTCCTAGGGCACATAACCAGGTAGACTGGGGAAAGGAGGTGTAGGTTAGTGTAGTTCACAGCAGGTTTAATAATTATTGTTCACAAAAGTTATAATGGGTTTGGTTATCGTCTTTTACATGTTCTACTTCAGTTCCTCAGAGTGCCTTCAAGCTAAGAGAGTTCCATTCCCCCATCCAGCAGTGATACCACTTCAGGTAGACTGAGCCACACAGGGAATTGGCTGCTTCTGCCAAGCAGGGCAAAAGATGAGGGTGAGGGCAGGGGAAGGAGCAATCTCCCAAGACAGAAATGAAATGGAAAAGAGTGCTGTCTTTGGAGGGCCTGTTGCCAAAGAAGAAATGTCATTCAGTCAGTCTGCTATTTCTCTGGCTCTGCAACAGCCAAAGGGCAGAAAGCCCCTAGCGGGGAATAGAGGCAGGAATGGTTAACTTTTTGTTGTGCATTTGTTAGGTTTTTCTCTGATACCTATTATAAGCTGTGTTGAAAAGGCAAAATTTACAATGCTGACAGGATATTGGGACTACATCCAGGTCCCTAACTATGCCTAATGCAGAAGGGTAAGTTGTAGGACACAGAATTACTTGTATTATGGCTTGAGGTGTTTTTCTTTCTTTGCATTTGCTGCAGGAGATGTACCTGAGAACAAGAAGGACATATTCTGCTTTCATCCACCCTGGAGTATCAATCACCAGCAAGAATACTGTTCAGTCACCAGCACAGCTGCAAGCAGAAGTAGTCCTCCAGTACACTGTGTTATGGCAGGAGTGTGGTGAGCAGCATGATGCAGTGATGGACCTGCAGCTGCTTGAAACCAAGTGGCGAGGTCTCAGTAAGCAAGGCTGCACTACCTAGTGTGCACAGGGGACAGGGCCCCCCCAGGTGACTTTTAACACACGAGTCACTCACAAGTAGATAACACACAATTTTCTAATAATGGACCCAGCATCGGTGCACTGGAAATGTTTCTGAGCACAATGGCCTGCTTCTGTATTTGCAGCCCGGGAGGCATGAAGCAGTGAATTAGGATGAGAGCCTCAGCAAGAAATTCTCGCTCTGGGAGGCAGGCTGCAAGAGAGACGGCTCCTCTTATTGCTGTTATTACTGCTTCTGAAAGGTTACCAGACTTTCTCTAGCCTGTTGTCCTGCCAGCAGCAATGAGTACCTCACTGCTGAGGTGTTCCTCGTACTCAGGTCTCATTGTCCACAGACTCTCCCTGGCACTGAACATATGAGGGATATACGAAAAGTGGGGAACCACTGTTTTCATTGCAGGTGGTTAACCCCTTGGGGACTACCTAAGCTTAAGTGTACCATTTGATGATTGCCAGGATTTCTCTTCTCCACCCCAGGACTGCAACCAGTGAAAAACTGGTCAGTGCATTGCTTTGCTTTAGCTACTTCCTTCACTGTCTATTGTCAGAGCATATCTGCAAATCTGGGTCAATGCATTATCTGTCCTTCCTCCAAATGTTCTGCAGAGATATATAAGCAGTGTCTCCTTTCCTTATAAAGGGAAAACCAAAGGGCACAGACTCTGTGTTTGCCTGATGTCAGTCGGTAAGTTGGTGACAGGGCTAGGAAGCAAATTTTGCAGTCCAGATACAACTTCACCATCCTCATGACATGGTCCTTGCACTTTAATTAGAAGTGGCAGACAGCAAGTAGGAGGAATGAAAGCCACAGGGATTTAAAAGAAGGAGCTCCCTGTCTTGTGTTCAGTCTTCAAGATTTTTGTGACAGTGAAGAACAATACTAAAGCAAAAATGCCTGGACACACCAGTGGGGCTGTGCAGCAGGTGGATCGCTGTCAGCTTCATAGGTATGGAGTTCTGCTTTTTTTGTTGAAAGTCCAATTACTTTATGTAAAAAGTTCCAGAAAGAGCTTGGGCAAACCTTTAGCCCTGTAATGCAATATTGCCATTGCTAGTAACAGGTCACAGCTCTGCCTGAGCTCTTCTTGACCTGCCTGCAGATTTGTTTTACTTGGATTAGCTGTAACAATGGCTTTACTAACTGGCGAGGTAGCTACAACCATTTCATTTTGCTTTTGTTCATCTTTCCATGGTATAACCATATTTCTGACCCTAACATCATGCTGCAGCACAGGAAATTTAAGTCTGGTTTGACAACAGGTCTTGGGAAGTGGGGACATGGGATGCAGATTAGAAAAGCACAGATATGGGGGCACACAGACTGGCACGGGAAGATGCATGTCTACAAACAGTGCTGCAACAACCAGTTAAAGAAATGCAGATGGATAAATGTCCTGGAGCTGGACAATCAGTTATTCTGGAGAACAACGAGAACAAGGAACAAGTATCTAGCATATGTAAATTGCATCATACATAATAAATTCTGATGTAGTCTGGAGTTGCGGTCTAATGAAGGAAGACAAAGGTGTAAAAGAAGGCATATAAAAAACATGCCAACAAGACCCTAGAGTGAGGAAGAAGGAAACATAAATGTCAACATCATATTCTTCCCAGTGAAGGACTCCAGATGCTGATGACACACCACGACAATACCCATCCCCTCCTGTCAGAGAGAAACCATCACCATCAAGACCGAGAAGAGCAGTGCAAGGGTGAGCATAACCCCAGGAAAAGGCATGCCAACTGAGGAGTTTCAAAATGCATTATTGCTGTTATTGAGGAGTTGTCTTTTTTTTTTCTGCACAGAAGTGTGCTTCCTGCGTCTGATACAGGCAAATCTGGAGTATTACTCTTGGATTACACTGTTAAGATTTTGATTATACTAAGAACAAATTCCTGGCTTTAGATATGTTTGTGTGTGTTTCCACTGTGCCCATAAGCACAAACTTCAACGTAATATTTGATTTCAACTTCCTGCAGATGGAAAACTGTTCTGGAATTTAAATGTAGTCCTTTTGCTATAGAATAACTAGTGCGTTCAGCCCACAGGAAAATCCAAAGAGGTAAAAGAAGAAAACTGGAAAGGACTTAAAAGATACACTTGAACTGCTCTTTTTTTTTTTCTGGAAGAGAATTGAGTAGGAAGACTGTTTCAGAAAGTGACCCCTGCACTTTCTCTGAAATGACATGGTTATATCTAGGTGAACAGGAGCAAAAATCATCTACATAAGAGCTTAAATAGAATAGTCCTCAGCCTCATGCAACTGAAACATATGTCATTTAGCCAAGATAAATTCCCTAATACTACTTAGTTATTTTGACACTTAAATCCTCTATCACATGGTTCTGTGAGTCCTTCTGTCTGGCGCTGGAAAGCATCCAAGTACATTTGAGCAGGATATGCCAGGCTCTGCACTGGGCTTTCCAGAATAGGTGTAACCTGTAAAAAATTTCCCCTGTTGCACTTTAGCAAATGAATAAGAGAGTATTTTTGAATAAAGGAGACAACCACAAACACATCCAACCACCAGTGGTTCACTTAAGATTGTTATTCCAAACTACCTCAGCAGCAGCATGTCCTTACTGTCTTGTAGGAGGTTATTCCATAGCCCTAACAGCTCTCATCACAAGCCTGTGTTGTTTGTGAAGTCTGGTGCAATTTCAGAGCCATGTAAGTTGGCTGCAGTTAAGGCAGGGACATGGAGCTGGTGCATTTTCTTTTCCTTAAGCTGACTGCCGAGGAGGCAAGGGGCTAGGAGGGTGCCACTAGGTTAGTTTGCCACCCATCCTCTGCTTGGGTCCTCCTTGCTCTTACCTTGGTACTGCAGAGATGCTGAGATGCTGTGCCTAGTGGGCTGCCTTGGTGTGAGCAGGGCCCTTGCGGTTGCTGTATGTGCTGGGCACTTGCTCTGCTGCTCCCCACTCCCTGCCAAAAGCTTTGAGCAAGATAGCTGAGCTTCTCCCGCCTCATGCACAGCCACCAGAGCATCCTAATGTGCAACCCCATCACTGTAGCTGTGTATGGAAGAGGGGGAAAGGTAGGAAACATGAGGTTTGAGCTTATCAGAGAAACTCCTTGAGATAGCAGGTGAAATGGGTAACACTTGTGCACAGAATGAACGTGCATGTGCTACACCATATGCATTAACCATGAGGCAGGAAGCAGGGGGTTCCCAGTTGCTGCGAAATCTCAGCTCACTCATCTGGAGAGCTGTTCTGGCTTGTCTATTTGAAGTATGTGATGGAAAGCTGTGGTGCCCAGTGCTCAGCACAGCCAGGCATCAGTCGAGAGAGCTGGGCCCTGCTGCTGAATTGCTAGGTGACTTTGCATATACCTGGTCAAGAGCATCCATTAATCATCTGGCTGCATCATTTTTTGAGGGTTGGCTGTGTAGGACCCTGATGCTTACTGGGTGTCCTTCCTTTGGTACTGGACAACCTCTCCAGCAGAACCTGAGCTTTTTTGAAAAGAATCCCATCTCCTTGTACCACAACATACCACTTGTCAGCCAGCCTGAGAGGGAACAAGCACTTGTCAGCATGCAGTGCCTTCCTGGCAGCTCGAGTGTGTGTGTAAATGTGCCTGAGAAGTGCTGTTAGAGGGTAGCTTACACTGCTTAAAAAGAAGTGCTACAGACAGGCCTCCTTAAATCTCTAGGCAAATAAAGACTCTAAATGTCTGTTATCTGACTTCACAGCATTTCAGTTTCATTAAGTTAATAACCTACATCAAAGGGTCAGCCCAGATGCTTGCAGTTGATTTAAAACCTGTGAATTCATCAATCTTAAACTGCACTTCAAACAAAGTCAGAATACCACACCCTGGGGACACATGGAAACCCTAATGCTCAGTGCTGGATTTTGATGCCAGCATGACACAGACCACATAACCAGGGTCCTTTGTGCAGCCCTTATCTGGGCTTGTTCAGCTGAGAATTCCCTTTGTTGTGCTCATCAGCCATGTTTCCCTGGTTAACAGAGGGATGATTTGTCTTTGCAGGCAACATGCTAAGCAGACAGTCATAGGGGGTTGTTCTTGCAGCCAACTACTTAGGGAAGCATGAGCAGAAGTGGACAGGTCTGGAAGATGGGTTCATGAGGCAGCTAAGCATTTTCTGTCTCATCTTCTTAGCTTAAGAACTGTCTTGTCCAGATCTTCCCACGTTTTGTAGAAGCTCTCCATCTTCAGTCTAGACTGACTGCATGAATTCAGAGGTGCAGTCTGGGTTTCCAGGTGCACTGCAGAAAGTCAAACTGAAGACAGACAAGACATTCTGGAGCAACTTCAGTCTTGGGTCCCTTTTGGTGTTGCATCTTTCCATGCAAATCTTTCAAGGAACAAAGAAACAAAAAACTAAACCAGAAGAACTGGGGGGGGGGGGGGGGGGGG